>JALHCC010000413.1:0-45877 GCA_024340765.1 Tolypocladium cylindrosporum | reverse complement strand
GACGTCGACTGGGGGGGGGGGGGGGAGGATGTATTAAACGCCCTTCACTGTGAACACTCAAAACAGGTACTCCGTAACATGAACAAAGCATTCGAATGTTGCCACTCGTTGTGCTTCCGTGCAAATCACAGTGCATGTGCAGTCCACGGGAGAGACATCACATCGCATCTCGAAAGCACGGCTTCTCTTCCATGATGTTGTACAAGCACCAACAAGCTCATCGTCCGCCTCCCTTTGCCCAGCCATACCAACCCATGCAGGCAGATCCCCCAATCATACATGCCCGCCGAAGCAAAACCCAAAACAGCCGCCTGGGCTCCGGCTTGGTATTCATCCGCGTCCTGATACATCCAGCTCATCCTCACCGAAACGCCGCCTTGACGTCCGCCCTGGGCCACTCGAAAGGCACCTCGCCTCCGTAGACGTCAGTCGTCACCCGCCCTATCCTGCTCTCCACGTCGTTGTAAAACACCTCGCACTCCCGCGTCACCTTCTGCACCAGCCCGCGGCTCAGCCCGGGGTCGTCGGCGTCGCCAAAGTGCTTCTCCACGCGCTTGCGCAGCGCCTCGATGCCCTTGCGCACTTCCTTGGAGTCGTAGTTGCTCAACACCTTGTTGAAGATCGCCTTGCTGTTGGACGGCTGTCGAGCTATCGCCGTCGGTGATTTGCCCGTTTGCATCTGCGCCTCGATGTTCTCCAGGTGGTCTAGGAGCTTGCCCAACGGTCTGCGGATCACGGCGTTGAGATACAGGCTCATGTGCTCGTGGTACTCCGTATTGGCCTGCTCCTTCCAGTCCTCCAACACCTCGAGCCCGCGCGTGTCCGTCTCCTCAAGGAAGTGATTCATGTTCTCGATGAGCAGAATGTGGAAGTTGAGCGCCTCCTTGTCCTCGGGGTCCGCAGCCCCGCTAGCAACACCCGCTGCCGGATGCTCTCGAGCAATCACCATCAGGGAGTCAAACATGGACTTCAGCAGACGGTCGTACTCGCGATCGATCGTGCGCCGCAGGGCCAGGTTCGGGTCCAGGCCTGCAAACATATTCTCGACTGCCGTCATGAATGCGGGGAAGATGCGGATGAACGAAATGACTCCCTTGCGCTTGTTGATCTTGACCTTGGTCTCTTCGATCGCCCTGATCTGCTCGTCGACAAACTTCTTGAAGCGGCCTTCAAGCAGGCCGTGCAGTTTCTGGAGCAGTGTGTTCAGATAGTCCTGGTTAGACTGGCTGATATCCGACAGCTTCTTCTCCAGGACGGCGAGCACGCCAACTCCTTGCCTGTTCCTGGGTTAGTCGACCTCATGACAAGGTTTCAAATGGTGTCCGAGACTTACAAAGGGTCTTGCCCAATGACCCATTCCATGAGCCTCTGCAGCTCCGACTCAAGGAACGCAAAAATCACTTCCATTGAGCGAGTCACTCGCCTGGCCAGCTCTCGATCGGGTTCCATGACGCGGTGTCTCTTGAGATCGCCGCCACGACGGTCCCGCGGCGCGGATGTGGCAACAGCGTCGGGGAAATCGGCCTGTTCCAGCGTCGTGGCATGGAAGAAGTCGACGATAAAGTTTTGCTCCATCTCAACCAGCGGCAGCAGATCGTCCAAGACGCCGGAAAAGACTTCGTAGGGGAAGCTTCTCGTATCGGAGGAGCTCCTGCTCTCAGAGACCGACTTGTCGACATTTGCCCGGCTGCCTCCATCCGCCAAGGGCGAGCGAAGGGCTCTCGCCAGAGTCTGGCTCCTCTTGACCGTCAACTTCCGTGCAGTCGATGCCACGCCCTCCTGCTGCTTTTCTACTTGCGACGAGAAAAGCAGCTCTGCCTCCTCACCCGTCATTTTTCGGGCATTCTTGCGCCAGGTGGCGATGACGTTTTGGAACTGGGCCCTGTACAACGGATGGCTCTTGTCCTGGTATATCTGGACGAGTCGATTCCAGTTGTCCAGATCAGCATCTCTGGCGTAGAGCATCAACGGGCTGTACTTCCACAGCAGATCTCGCCCAGTGTCATAGTTTGAGGCGTCGACCTTCTTAGCTAAAGCACCCTCGAGGGAACGCTTCGTCCCGGCATACGCTTCGTCAAACTGCCGGGCCATAAATTCGATAAGCCGACGCATGAAGAAGGCGCTCTCCTGCAGGTACATCTCCTTTTTCTCCTGAACAATTCGCATCTTTCCGTAGTCGCTGTTGAGGCCGAGGGTCCGATCCGAGTCAATTGTGGCATCTGCAACTGGCGCAATGTCGTTGACCCCGAGCGTCGGATCCATCTTGATCATGGCCTTGAACAGTGTCACGAGTGCGGCTTCGACATCTTCAAGTCCTCGCATGTTCTCGAGAGGCGCCAATCGCAGCGCCTCAAGGTCGTTGGAGGTGATGGCGCACGTTTCCAGGAGAGACTCGAGCTCCTTCTTCAGCAGCTTCTGGTTAGCTGTTTGCACCTGGAGCCCTTGGCCTTGCGCCTCGATGTACGCAATATCATCGGAAAGTGTCTGGGCGAGTATTAGCATCTGGAAGCCGGCGTCAAAGGGGGGGAAACTGCCTTACCGAAAGCTCAACCGAGTACAAGGTGAGCAAGTTATCCATCTCCTCACACTCTGAAATTGCAAGGTCAATGCCTCGCTTGATGGCATCTACCCTCTCGTCCTCGTTCTGGAAGCGCGCTAGCCAGCCCCCAGCCTGAGCCTTGTTGAGCTCTCGCTCAAGATCCGTCTTCATGTCGTCCATACTCTGGGCGCGCATTTTCTCGCCCGGGACCCAGCCAAAGTAATCGAGCCACTTGCCAAACTCCTCACTCCTCCCGTCCAACATGCCAGGGTCAATGCCGAGAGACTGAAGGTATTTCGCATCGTTCCCGGTCACGACTGATCGCCGAGGCTCGTCTTTCAAAGGCTCTTCTTTCCGAGGCTCCTCCTTCTTTTTAACCTCTTTGGGAGGTGCTTCTAAGCTCGTTGGGCGGCTGGAGTTGGGCACCGTAAGCTTCACCTCTGGAACCTTGGAACTACGTTCCGATGGTATCGGAATCTCTGGTGTCGCTGGCCTCTGATCTCGGGAAATTGGACGAGGTGGCGCGGGCACGACACCTGTGATGCCGTCGGGGCCTTCGGTCGTCTTGACTTTTACCTGCCGGAGGCGATCTCCCGCGCCGCCTGGACGCGGGCGGAACGCACTCGCAGCAGAAGCAGCTTTCCAGAGCGCACCGGCAATATCTCCCTTGGACTTCTTAGCCTTGATCATGGGGCCCAGACCAGGTCGATCTTCTTCGTCCAGAGTTTCTGGCACAGTGGGCGTCTCTGCAGACGGCGGAGTTTCCGCTGCAGGTGTGGTTGGTAATGATGTATTCGAGGCGCTCTTCATCCCACGGGTCAGGTCGGGTTTGGGAGGCTCTGTGGCAGTATCCAAAGGTGCCGTGACGGGTGGCTGCACATCTCGATCCTTGAACCCGCCAGGCATGGGCGGGGCCACCGGTTGCTGGCCGGTGCCCGAGTCCTTTCTCGCCGTGCTTCTCGGGGGCGGCGCAACAGGCTCTCTTTTGTTGGCTGGACTCATTAGCGGCGGAGGCACGAGGTCCCGGTCCTGAGGGCGAGACGGATCCATAGGCGGTCTTCTCCTCTCTGGGGGCGGCCTCTCCTCTCGCGGCAGTTGAGGTGGCGGAGGTAGGGCCTCTTGGGGCGGCTCCGACGGCTCCCTCGAATCCGCAAACCTTCCAAATGCGCCAGGACCGGCCATTCCATTGCGAGAGCGAGGTGGTAAGCTGGAAGCATCATCGCTCCTCGTCGCAAAGGAGTTGGCGACCGAGTCTTGGCTCTTGTTGTTCTGCGCCGTCCATCGTGGCGCAGGTGGTCGCTCCCTCGACGCAGCGGAATCGAAGCTGGCGGCGGGAGAGTTGGCTCCATTCAGAGGAGGTCGGCCGGCCGGGGACTTTTGGAATCGCGGCAGGTCGGGAGCATTCGATGGAGGAGGGATGGCGGGCCCTGGGGGAGCTGCTGATGCGGCCGACAAAGCGCTCTGCTGGCTCAGCGACGGTTCGGGAATAGGCGGCCTCGGGGGAGCTCCAGCCTGTCGCCTGCCGGCTCCGAGGACCTGGTCCAGCTCCTTTTGGTCAAAGCCAGAAAGCTCGGGTACCTTGCCGCCGGTGTATTTGCCATAGATCTTGATCAAGCTCGCGATGAAGAACTTCTTCTCCTTGTCCGTCTGTGCCTGCCAGAAGTACGGCTTCCCCAGCGTGACGAGGAAGCCCGTGTCGCCGCCCCATTCGCGATTGCTGGGGCTGACCTGGGGGCCGGTGTAGGACTCGATGTGGGAGAGATCATCGAGGTTCCATGTCTTGCCGATGGAGAAGGTCCCGGTGGCGTTCTCCTTGGACTTGTGCATGCGGACGCGACCAGACTTTCGAACCGCGACGATGATGCTTCGGGGCTTTTCAGAGTCGGGGGTGCGTGCCTGCGGAGGAGGCGGCGAGGTGGGATGGGAAGAGAACTCGGTGATTCTAATGTGCGTGATGTACGTCTCGAGCACTGCATGGGCAAAGGTCAGCTCAGCTCCCACCCCATCCGTCCAGGTCGGGCAGCGACGCGGGCGTCGCCATCTCTCAAAGGACCAGGGCCACCGAGTGGCGGCCAGCAGGGGACTTACGCGATCCGTCGGTGTCCTTCTTGCTGAAGCAGCTGTCGACGATGCGGCGCTTCTCATCCTCGAAGCGCTCCGCCCGCGAGGCGGCCGCGCCTGGCCCAGCTCCATTCGCGCGGTCCATTTGTGCGCGGCGTCGGGGCGATCATGAAGGAGCTCAGCCGGGAGGATAGCGCAGGAGCATGTTCTGGGGGGACGCAGGGTAGGGTGCGTTTGTGCGTGCGTCTGCGCGACTGCGGCGCCGTGGAGGTCGAGGAGTTGTCGTCGTCAACAGTGCAGGTCTCAATCAGGAGGGTGAGCTGGCTGGAGGTTTAGAGGTTTGAGGAGGCGGCGTGCAGCTCGCCCCTTTGGCACTGTGCTGCTGGTGGTCTGTATGGAATGGGCGGCGCCGTGGGTGGCTGGTGTGGGTCGCGACTTTACAAGCATCAGACCGTCGGGTTTGAACACTTGGAAAGTATCTTTGTATCTTTAGATTGGTTTATTGGGATTTCCTTTTTCTTGGTCTGTATAGCTGCAGATGTCGATGCTCCACGCAAGAGTGTATCACTGTTGTCATCGTCGTACACGCGCCTCGGCACTGGCGATGTTGCACTGTACAAGGGGTCTACATGAGACGGCGCGGCCCGAGGCACGAGTCGGACAAAAACACTTCCGGTTTGTATCCCGCTTCCTCAATCAGCTACATCTATGTATGTACTAAACCCATCGACAATGATGGATGATGAGTGGGGGCCGGAATGAAGCTATTAAGCCTTGGACTTGTTCTAAATCCGCCTTCTTCGTCAAGCCAACATCCCAAACTCAACCTACAGTCGCGTCTCCAGGATGCTCTTCACCTTTTCCAAATCAAGCGCATCGATGTGCCTATTCTTGTAGCCCGTCATGGACTCGGCCATGAACATGGAATTATAGATGGCCTCCTCGGTGGCGTCGGCAGCGGCCTCAAACAGACTGTCGATGGAGCTGTTGTCCGTCATCTGGATGGGCCTGGGCAGAGGCTTGTAGGGGTCCAGCTTAGGCCCTTGTGACGAGGAGATCTCCTGGGCCGGGATCTTGTTTCCGGTCGAGAAAGCGAGGAAGATGTCACCAGAGGTGTTGCTGCCGTACCCGCCCACCTTGCCCAGCCCGACGGTCGCCCGCGTGGCCAGCCGCTGCAGCTGGATGGGGATGAGGGGCGCGTCGGTGGCGACGATAATGATGATGCTGCCGTCCTTGCGAGGCTGCCTGCATGTGCCATCGCCAGGAGGCTCCTCGGGGGAGACGCCTTGGTTCTTCAGGATGCGTCCTACGGGGATGCCGCCGATGCGAAGGTTCTCTGCCGCCCCGTAATTGGCTTGAACCAGCACACCCACGGTATAAGTAACTTCCTCTCCCTCGGCAGTATATCCCTTGATCGTGCGGCTACTCGACCCGGTACCGCCCTTGTAGCGGTGGCAGATCATGCCCGTGCCGCCACCGGTGTTGCCCTCGAGTACGGGGTCCGCGGTCGCCTTCTTAATGCCCTCTATGACGTGCTGCGGCGTCACGGCGAAGCGCGCCGGGTCGCTGAGGAAGCCGTCGAACGTCTCCGCGACCAGGGGGAACATGAAGAGGTCCACGTCATCGTGCAGGTTGCGGTGGTAGCGGTAGCAGTACTCGGTCACGCCGCGGTACCCTTCGCCTACCGACGAGGTCGCAGTGATGATGATGGGCGAGCTGAGGACGCCCGTTTCGTTGAGCCAGTGCGCGCCCGTCATCTCGCCGCAGCCATTGAAGCGGAAGACGCCGGCGAAGCTCGACCAGTCGAACCAGTCCTTGCGCGGCAGGATGGTGGTGACGCCCGTGTTGACGTCCTGGTCCGGCTGGATGGACTGGGTATGGACCAAGACGCCAGGCACGTCGGTGAGGGAGTTGAGGGGGCCTGGCGACCACTTTCCGAGGTAGAGCTTGGGGAGGACGTCGCGGACGCGACCACGCTTAGACTGCTGCGCCGGAGACATGTTGGTGATGAATTGATCTCTTCTCCGGCTGATGTGCGACGAATGTTTCCAGGTTCAGGCGATTGGGGTCTGAGATGTGCGTTTTATAGATGAGACTACTCCGTATGTACACGTTAATGTTAGCTCAGCAGGGTACAGCGCCCTCCTCAATGCCTCAAACGGCAGCTTGGACCCATCGTCTCCGGTTTGTGTCACCAACCATACCGAACCTTGACGGCCCATGATGAAGCCTCGGATCCGGCCTGGTTCATGCAGCGGAACTGCCAACGAGGAGCAGACCACGCCGATTGGCCGTTGCAACCGATTAGACTACGAAATCGTATCTGCAGCTTGCTAAGCCTGGAAAGTCGGTGGAAACCATCTATCAATTGAGGGCGAACTGCGAAGTCGGAACTCGGAAGGCTTCCGTGCATGAACTCTATGCGGACGTGGGGTGAGAAATGCGGGGATGCTCCGAGTCCCCGAGTCCATCGACGTCACATGCATGTGCCAACTTGCCTCTATTTTGCTACAAGGCATATTAATCTCAACCATACAATCGATACGACGCCGATACGCGGGCGAGGATCTCCTTGGTCTTGGCGTGTTCAGCGGGCTACCAGGTAGGCCACATGGCTCTGGCCAAGGATTCCATTGCCTCCTCTTTGTCTCCTATAGTCCTTGGGCAAAACCCGCTTGGCGCAGAAATTGGAAAGCGATGTAGACGGTGTGCTGTCGAGATTGAGGACATTGGGACGTTGTTTTTTAGACCTTGGAAAATGAAATCCTTGATTCATTGTTACGGAGTAGGAATTAGAGACTCCGCACGGACATGGTCTCCCTGAAAAAGAAAAAGACAGAACAAGACCATGCCACTCCCGCTGTCCCAGTAGTATGTTCCCTCGCAACGACGAGCCCGGCTGGGCACTGCAGAACGCCTCCTTCTATGCCCGGTAGGTTTTGGCGGCAACATCAGCCACGATCACTGCTTCTCATTCTCCGCGTAGATAAAATTGGCGGCTGTCAAATGTCAGTATTCTTCAACCCCTTGGATTCCCATCGAGCGGCCGACTGACTCACCAATTGGCTCCAGCCTGTTCTCCCCAGCCCAGTCCCGCACCCCATGCCTCTCCTTCCCCGTTCCCCAATTCTGCCTGCCCTTCGGCTTCGTTAGATGCAGCGGCTCCGTCGTTCCATTCGCGGGCGCGTACACGACGAAGACATAACGGTGTTTCCCAGTCTTCTCTGGCGGTCCCGGCGGTTTGTACGACATCACGTCCTTCAGGTCCTTGATCGTCAGAGACTCGCAGCCTCCCTGGGCCTCAGAAGACGCCGGGGCGACTCCGATGGCGATCCAGTGACAGAACTCGGACCATTTCGGGTCGTCTCGCGACGGCGCGTCAGGATCGGTAGCGGCGATGACGAAGGTCATGCCGGACTTGCAGTGGCCGGCGGTGGAAGAGTCGGCGGTCAGCGTGATGGTCGGCGCATCCTGGAGATCCTTTGGTTTGAGGGTGTTTCCCAGAGAGGCGGTGTTGTCAGAGGGCCATTCGACTTTCAGCAAGTGGGTAGGAGTGAAGTCGTCAAGGACTATATTCTGGTGTCAGTGACGACGGGTCTAGTAAGCAAGCGGCCAGAGACGAGGTACCCGTTGTGATGATGCCGGCTTTCTTCAAGCTGTTTGGATGAGCAACGCGTCTGTTGTACGATGGAAGGATTCTGCATACTCGTGTCGAACCTGTGCGGCGTTCTGGGTCCCAGAGCTCCATGGTGATGAGTCCAGGACTGACTGCTCGTGTTGGAAGCGGCCCGCATTAGCGACAAATGCAATAGCCAAGAAGCCGCAAATGTGTCGAAGTCCTACCATGATGGAAGCTTTCGATGAAAGGGCTAGTTGGGAATTTCGGTAAGCTCGTCGCGTGTTTGCGAGTGTCGTGTTGCTGAGATTCCAGCGAATTCCAGTTTCAAATCCCCGCAACGAGCCGTGCGTGATGTCATCTTGAGTTGGAGATCATCGCACCACACACGCAAACACCGACTCAAACAAACGCAATCAAAGCTACAGCTGCTAGGTCGTAATTAATATCTTATTTGATATGTCAAACGCCGTCAATGACATCATTCCGGCAGAATTGGGTGTTTTTGTGGTAGCAAGTCGCCACGGGCCCCAAAAGGGAGGCCGAACTGTTTGTAGCTACAGAGCCATCGTGTGGTATGCTGTTGCCGTGGAGTTCTTCAAAGTTCAGAGCGGTCACAATCGCCCCCGGCGGTCTTCCGAGTGGATGTCTCCGTCGAGATATCGACATCCATCTGCGTGGTAAACTTCTAGGGGTGATTCGGGATGGCCTTTTCGAAGTCTACTCGTAGGCTTGCCATGCCGAGGAGACGCAAGCGCCGTCCGATGCAGGGCACCAGGTACGGTGTCCTCTCCTAAAGAATTGACTGTATGTCTCATCTGGCTGAATGCGCGTCTTGCATATGTCTACGGTATGCCATACCTACACCGTACTTCACCTATTTGCCCATGTGCCTTCCTAGGTATGCGGAGAAGTAAAGCAACGAGGTGCGCACCCGATTTGGCAATCCGCTTTACGGAGTTGATGGGGCAGTTTAGCTTCATCGTCTCCCCGCACACGCGGGGCAACCCACCACACTCACCTTGAACGCCATACCCGAGGCTCATCCACCACCCATCCAGCCGACGCACCTCCGATTCTCGCTAACCTCACCTCACAACCTTTGCCCTTTCATGATAGTTGGCAGCATAACATACCATAGTCACAATGGTTGCCCCCGTGAGAGTTATTCCAAACGTGAGTCTGAATACACCCCATGCAGCATAGATGCTGCCCTCGTCATGATCTAAACAATCTCTCCAGGCCGCCAAGCGGGCAACCAGCCTGCTCCGCACAATCCAGTATACACACCCGCCCTCATGCCCGTGCCACTCAAACCCGGGGTACCACCAGTCGCCTCCCAGCATCGTGCCGCGGGCCAGGGACGCTGGACGGCGGCGCTATGCCACCCCATCCAGCGGCAACCAGGAGCTCAAGGAGTACGCCTTTGAGATGGCCGCATCGTCGATCCGCTTCGGCCCCGGCGTCACGCAGGAGGTCGGCATGGACTTCAAGAACCTGGGCTCCAAGAGAGTCTGCGTCGTTACCGATCCCACCGTCGACAAGCTCGATGCCATGAGGCAGGTTCGCGAGGGGCTCACGCGCGAGGGCATCAACTTTGAAGTCTATTCCAACGTGAGGATAGAGCCCAAGGACAGCTCGTAAGTTTACTCCTCGGAGCAGATAGGGAAAGTCGGGGTGGTATATCAATGTTGCTAACGCCGCCATCGAAGCATCAAGGAAGCAATCGCGTGGGCGCGGCCGTATGAGCCGGATGCCTTTCTCGCCGTCGGTGGCGGCTCCGTCATGGACACGGCCAAGCTGATGAACCTGTACACGGCGTATCCCGATGCCGACTTCTTGGACTTTGTCAACGCGCCTCTCGGAAAGGGCCGGCCAATCGACAAGCCCCTTAAGCCCCTCATTGCCGTCCCGACGACGGCTGGTACGGGCAGTGAAACGACGGGAACGGCCATCTTCGATCTCGTGTCCAAGCGGGCAAAGACTGGCGTCGCTCACCGGAACCTGAAGCCTACGTTGGGAATCTGCGATCCTCTCAACACGAGGACGATGCCGGCGGCTGTCAAGGCCAGCTCTGGTCTCGACGTCTTGTGCCATTCCTTGGAATCTTGGACTGCTATCCCGTACAACGAGCGAACTCCCCGACCGCCGAACCCCATCATGCGACCGGCTTACCAAGGCGCCAACCCCATTTCGGACGTCTTTTCCCTCCACGCCCTGCGTCGTACTGTCAAGTATCTGCCCCGCGCAGTCAAGGATCCGGATGACTTTGAGGCACAAAGCGAGATGCTTCTCGCCGCCACTCTGGCCGGTGTTGGCTTCGGCAATGCAGGTGTTCACTTGTGCCATGGTATGTCTCTCGCCAGCCTCCACAATGTATTTCTAGCTCACATCGAAATCCTTCAGGAATGTCGTATCCCATCTCTGGCCAGAACCCAGGTTATAGGCACGCAGGCTACGACATTCCGTCCCCTCTGATTCCCCACGGCGTTTCCGTGGCGGTGTCTGCTCCAGCAGTGTTCAGGTTTACGGGGGCTTCAAACCCGGAGCGCCATCTCGAGGCCGCCGAGGCTTTTGGTGTCGACATCTCCAACGTGAAGCGGGAAAGCGCCGGCGAGGTCCTGGCCGAGGCTCTGACAAAGTTCCTTGCCGACCTCGGCGATCAGCCCAAGGGACTGAAGGAGCTCGGATTCGGTCTCGAGCACATCGAGGCGCTTGTTGAGGGCACCATCCCACAGGCTCGCGTGCTGATGCTGGCGCCTGGCCTCTCCAAGGAGCTAGAGGCTGAAAAGGATCAGCTGCGTAGACTCTTTGAGGATGCCATGAGCCACTAGATAGCAGCTGTATACATATTTCGGCGTCGAGAGTAGGCGCGAGGCGCGCGCGAGGCGCGAGGTCGGCCATGGTCACGCTGTGGAGATTGCCGGAGCTGAATGACATAAATTCATTTAAATTTATCTGGATTGCTGGGTATCATTTTCCTCAGTACTGCGAGCTGTTTGATCAAAATGTGTTTCTGTCGTTCGTGAATGCCGCGCTTGTCTATCCGCCGCAAGCCGTTCGAGTAGACTGTCGTAAAGTCGGGCAGCACGTCTCCTGGGGCTATCACCGACATGTGTGATATTGTGCAATTCTGTTCCTTGTTAGCATCCGCCCCGACCTTTGTGTGTGCCTTGCCTTATCGTACCTTGCCAATTTTGGCTCCGCTGCCGATTCTGCTGCCAACTTGCACAGTCGTCCCTTCGCCAATCTCCGTGTTCCCTGCCTCGATGACTGAGCTAACTTCTACGACGACGTAGTCTCCCAACACCACGCCTCCCGGCCGCGCAGCCATCGGGTCCTTGGGGCGAGCTCCGATGTGGGTTCGTTCGTGGATGATGCACCGCCTGCCGACGAGGATGCTGCCCATGCTGGACTCGAACTTGGAGCGAGGGTGGACTACAGTCTCGGACTGTATCGTGATGGAATGCGTCCCTCGGAGAATGGCGTCATCGGATATGGTGAGCGACGACGAGAAGTTGACTGGCGGCTTCGGGCCGCTGCGATCGATGGCCGGGAGGATTGAGTGCCGCTTGCTTGACATGGTGGTTGTAGTGGTTGTAGTGGTGGCACCCTAGATGCGCTCACCAGGTGTCATGTTCTCTCCCGCATTGAAGACGCGGTCATTTGTGACTCAGGAAGGCCTCAACAAGCTGGCAACGGTAGTGATACTGCTGCCACTTCAGGTGTTGATGTTGTAGCGACACAGAGCTCCGATAGCAACCGCGCGTAGCGCTGCTCGTGACGAGCTGGGGGATGAGTGGAGAGGAGACGCTAACAGTAGTATTAGGAAGTACCTGGAATCTGGCATAGGAAACTAGCTAGTCCATGTAGCGGCTAGCACATATTTTACTTCGCCACCGGCGCTGCATTGACCAACCACAACGTCCGCAATTCTGACGCTTACATTGGCAAGGACAAACCTCGCCCGCGAAGTGCCGCACAGCACTTCACGACTTCACGATCTCCATCCCCTCCCCAACTCGTCGCCACCGGACACCGACGCAATGCTGTCCACGAGAGCGGCGCCGACCAAGGCTGTCAGCCTCTCACGGACCGCCGTGAGGGGTCTGGCCACCGTTCAGGATGGCACCCCCAAGCGGACCTACGGAGGTCTCAGGGACCAGGATCGCATTTTCCAGAATCTCTACGGACGATTTCCCGCCGACCTGAAGAGCGCCAAGAAGATGGGCGACTGGCACAAGACCAAGGAGATTATCCTCAAGGGCCACGATTGGATCATTGGCGAGGTCAAGGCTTCCGGCCTGCGAGGACGAGGTGGCGCTGGCTTCCCTTCGGGCCTCAAATGGGTATGTTGACAAGCCGGTGAATGGCGTCGGAGACACCTGAGCTGACCGTGATCGCAGTCTTTTATGAACTTCAAGGATTGGGACAAGGACACCAAGCCGCGATATCTTGTCGTCAACGCCGACGAAGGCGAACCCGGCACCTGCAAGGACCGCGAGATTATGCGAAAGGACCCCCACAAGCTCGTCGAGGGCTGCCTCGTTGCCGGCCGAGCCATGAACGCGTCCGCTGCCTACATCTACATCCGAGGTGAATTTGTCTACGAGGCTGCCGTTCTGCAAAACGCGATCAACGAGGCGTACAAGGAGGGGTTGATCGGCAAGAATGCCTGCGACTCCGGCTACGATTTCGACGTCTTCATCCACCGAGGTGGCGGTGCCTACGTCTGTGGCGAGGAAACGTCTCTGATTGAGTCGCTGGAGGGCAAGCCCGGCAAGCCGCGTCTTAAGCCTCCGTTCCCGGCTGCCGTCGGTCTGTTCGGATGCCCGTCTACCGTCGCCAACGTCGAGACCGTGGCTGTCGCCCCTACCATCTGCCGTCGCGGCGGTTCTTGGTTCGCCGGCTTCGGTCGCGAGCGCAACCAGGGCACCAAGCTGTTCTGTATCTCTGGCCACGTCAACAACCCTTGCACGGTCGAGGAGGAAATGTCCATCCCCCTGCGCGAGCTCATCGACAAGCACTGCGGCGGCGTCCGCGGTGGGTGGGACAACCTGCAGGCCATCATTCCCGGAGGCTCATCGACTCCGATCCTCCCGAAAAACGTTTGCGACGAGCAATTGATGGACTTTGATGCTCTCAAGGACAGCCAGTCGGGTCTCGGCACCGCTGCCGTCATCGTCATGGACAAGAGCGCCGATGTCGTCCGCGCCATTGCCCGGTTGAGCCACTTCTACCGCCACGAGAGTTGCGGCCAGTGCACACCCTGCCGAGAGGGCAGCAAGTGGACGGAGCAGATCATGTCGCGATTCGAGAAGGGCCAGGGACGCGAGCGGGAGATTGATATGCTGCAGGAGTTGACGAAGCAGGTTGAGGGACACACCATTTGCGGTAAGCATGCATCGCCCAGACACTAGCACTGATTTTCAGACGTGAGACTAATTGGTTTCTTACAGCTTTGGGAGAAGCATTTGCCTGGCCGATCCAGGGACTCATCCGCCACTTCCGACCTGAGTTGGAGGCGAGGATGCAGAATTTTGCGAAGCAGAACGGCGGTGCGGCGCTGGCTGGCGGATGGGACCACGATGCAAAGGCCGCAGGGAAGCTGGTTTCTCCCGGTCAGTAATTGGAAGGCTCATCATCTAAACTACGGAGGTAGACGAGGGGAGTTTTTATGGCGCTGTCAAGCGCGAACTTGGGCTGCTGGCCCAGTACCTACGCCGCACACGATGCCGGTGTTGTATTTAGTATTTTACTATGTTGAATGAGACTGCGTAAGGCTGATTGTTCTCGGGCCGGCAGTCCCTCTTGCAATGTGACGATGCATGGTCGGTGGCTTGTCGCTGAGCTGCTTAACAAGCCCCGACGACGAGCTCAACGACGCGCGGGTAGGTGCTGCCACGGATCTCTATTGTGGACACCATGCAGGGCAGCGTCGGGACGACTACAAGTTCAATTCGATAAATGGATGCCTACGTAGATATCAGACAATGAAGGAGCGGATTTGAAAAGGATGCCGTGGTGCGGACTCGAAACCGTGAACACGCTTGGATCGCCCCCAGGAGGAAGGCAGGGACAAGCCGGCCGACTCGTAATTAATAGGGAGTCACGGCCCCGGCCCGCTGCCGCCGACATGCATAAACAGGTAAACGGGCCCCGTACGATTTTACGTACGCAGGGCTGCCACGGGGACCCAATAGATGTTCGGGGACCCCGTCAATACATTTAATCTATCCGGGAACCCGTACGATTTTATATAAGCACCGCCGGCCACTACTCGTACTGAAGCTACCTAATAATAACCTGCTCGTACGTGCTGTTGCTGGTGCGTGGCCGTGCTAACCTTGTAGGCGCCGGCGGCCACCGCCAAATGCATGAATCTCGGCAAGGCCAGCGAGGGCAGCAAGTCCTAGTATGAGTAGCAAGTGCAGTAGCGCCAGCAACGCCAAAACTCGTAGAGCCAGCAAGTCGCAGCATCGTCGCGGCAGCAAGGGTAGCGCCAGTAGAGCGAGCAGATCAGGATAGCAACGCCAGCAACGCCAGCAACGCGAGGCCAGCGAGGCAAGCAAGGTCAGCACGGCTGGATGCACCAGCACGAGCAACAGCACGTACATACCAACACCTTCCGACACCTGGTTCCTCCAGACTAGGTAGACTGTAAAATTGCACGGGTGCCTGTGGTACCCATTCGTTACTCGTAGATGAAACATCGAGGCTGGGCATTCTCCATCGACGTGTGGGATAGCGACGACAACGCGTTATGACTCGGGCCATCGGGATCGCATTTCCAGTCAATCTGTACCAACTTTGAATTTAACGCATAGAGCGCATAGAGAATTGCAGATGAGTTAAATGATCTTGCCGCTATGAGATCATGCCACACGGAGTAGGTTGTGTGATGTTTACAAAGCTGGAAGTAAAAATGCTTATGCAGCATGAACCATCCCACATCGCCATGTGATGCTACAACGTATAGCAGAGGGCAGTAAACCAACTGAAATGTATATATAGAGAGTAGCAGCTGTCATGGTCTTTTCCTCGGCAGTCAGTCTTCAACACTCTTGAAGAATATTCACTCGACACTCTTTTAGTCAGTATTCAGTCATGAGGACTCAACTTGCTTCGGCCATCATCCTGGGTACGTTCAGATACCAAAGTGTATTTTGGAAGATAGGGCCTCAAGGAGCTGACAATCAGAACAGCCAGCTTGGGCCAAGAGGCACTCGCGCTCCAGGCCGACATTCGCGCCGACACCAACCGGGACGGCCGTGTCGACATCCAAGGCAACACTGATGTTGAGGATAAGCAGACCTGGACCAACTCGAGGGGCGCCATCTTCCTCACAAACATCTTCGAGCCCACCGACAGGTGCCCGAACAGTTTAGAAGGATTCCCTAATTACTCAGACTTTCGTGTTATAGTTGAATCGGGCAACTGTTATGCAAACAATGCTACCGACGATACGCAGCGGTCTCCCGAACACATGGCCAGGATGCTCACGGTGCCGATTACCGATGCTAGCGACGCCGCCACAGGAGTCGTCTCCGTGTCCAACGAGGCCGCTCGCGACCGTGTACGCATTTTCCGTGCGAGCGGCGATAACTGGGAGATTGTCAAGCCCGACACCATCTTCCGCGCCGAGGAGCTGAAGAGGGGGCTCTCGCTCGGCATTGATGCTCGCGACACGCGGAGGCCTGAGGCATGGGACGGCAAAGCCACCGTCGCCTTCACCGTGACTGATGGCGAGCAAAAGTCCGAGGACACCGTCATGCTACGCGTCGCGCCGCTCCTGACACACCACCACCTGCAGCGGATCGAGGAGGTATATGCCACGGAGTCTTCGAACGACAAAGTCAAGAATGCGATCAGCGCTATTGAGTCCATCTGCGCCGAGGAAGGCATCAAGACCCCCCTGCCAAGGATCAACACCAACGACGTGTGGACGCAGGATATCTTCGAGACGCTCTATATGAGCATGCCTGGTCCTGAGGGAAAAGCCATCACAAAGAAATTCGCCATTGACGTTGCCAAGATCCGCACTGGCTACGACAAAGCCAGCAAGCCTGTCTGGGATTTCTTTAGATCCCGGGGCGTGGCTATGGCCCACTACCACTGGCCGTCTATTAAATTTGGGGATGCAACGCTGGGCACCCTGGAATCTCTGGGAAACCTCGAGACGATTCCCCCATACGAGCACAATGGAAAGAAGTTCCCCGCTGGCAGGATCATCGCCGGAGGTACAGCCGGTAACCGCGCCGAGACGCCTCGACATGTTGACTTCTTTGCCGCCCAGGAATCGCAGGATCCTCTTATCCTCGATTCCACTTGGCTCTACGTCAAGCATGTCGACGAGTTTATCCAGTTCCTGCCGGCCAACACGAAGCGAGGCTGGCGTCTCATGGTCAATGACGCTCTTTCTGGCATCAAGCTCCTCGAAGACATCAAAGCCGGGAATGGCGGGGGAGAGCTTCTCGCCAACCACCCTAGAGTCCTGAGGAAGAGGACAGTTGATCAGTTCCTCGGCAACGAGATCAACCATTGGGTCGCCGGAAATGTCTCGGAGCGGATCCAGGGGGTCATTGACGTCCTCAAGACCGAGACGGGCATTACTGATGAAGAAATTCTTCGCGTACCGACCCTATACGGTCGTGCCTCTGATCTTCGTGGAGAAATTGTTTCCTCGAAGCGGGCACATATCGGTCGTCGCCAGGACCAAACCGACCGCCTGCCCACCCCATTCGAGGCAGCAAACGAAGACGTACCCGCTAAGGCGGCAGCAGGAGCACAGGCTAGAGCGCTGGACAGCCAAAAGGAGATCGAGAAGCGCCAAAGTACCGCGAGCAAACTCTTCCCCGTCGACTCCTACCTTGCCAATGCTATCAATGGACTGCCCGTCACCGACTCGCTGTATATCAGCCCTAAGCCGTTTGGTCCAGTCATCAATGGCAAGGATATCTTTGAAGACGCTATTAGTGCGGTGTATACGCAGGCCGGATTCAAAGTTAAGTTTGTTGACGACTGGGTGTTTCATATGGCTTCCGGTGATATTCACTGCGCCACTAACACCAGGCGCGAAGTGACTGGCACGTGGTGGTGAAGCTAAAGGCCGAAGAAGTATGTATTATTATAGAGCTATATAGTCGTACTGTTTCTGCAAGGTTGAGCAGTTCGTTGCGTTCGGATATCTGTATGAGCCCCTAGTACATTACGCCGTGTTTCTTCAGTTGTGGACACTGTGCTTATATGTGAAGTGATCTGGTAACCATGGCACGGCTGTGGCCGTGCTATAGTGCCACTCGCTTGTCCTACTTCCCTGCCCTCTCACCTCTGCCCGCGATGTAACGTGCATCTGAACTACCATCTCCTAGACGGCCTCGAGCGCTTCCTCCGATCATCCTCACATCCTACCCATCCCTCATAGCAACCTTCCTCCTCCCCTCGTACCCCCTTCCGTCCACGTCTCAACAGAGACGTCCCTGCTGCAGCTCCAGTCGCGCCTCGGCCTCACGCGGCGCACCATCCGCCTCTTCTGGTTCCTCGGCGGCTTCCAGTCCAGCTGGGCGCTGCACACCGCCCCCGCTCCAGGCGGCAAGTCCATCGAGATGTGGCTCGACGTCCTCGCGCAGTCGGCGTTCGACATGTTCGGCCTCATGGAGTCGGCCACGCTGCTCGACCTCGCGCGCATCCCCGGTGTCTCGCTGTTCGGCGCCGACGAGGCGGCGCGCCTGGACGCAGAGGCACAGGTGCTGTGGCTCGTCGCGCTGTACGCCTCGGCGCTGGGCTCGGGCGTCAAGCTGCTGAGGCTGTTTGCCTATCGGCCGGTGCCGCAGACGGGCGAGGGCTTCGGGACGGTGCTTGGGAAGGAGCCCGGCACGGCGGCTGGCGTGGATGAGGTGGAAAAAGAGCGTACGCAGATGAAGGAGCTCGCCCAGAGGCGCAAGGAGGAGCGAAAGAAGTGGCTCAAGGAGGTTAATGACAAGGTGGACGCGCTGGGCATGAAGCTCATGGCCGAGATGTTGGACATTCTGATTCCTGCGGTGAGTATCGGGTGGATCAAGGTGGATGTCGGGCTTGTTGGCGTCGCCATATTCTGCAGTACGGTGCTCACGGGGATGGCGGTCTGGGCAAGGTGTGGAAAGCAGCTCCAGAAGATAATGCTTAAGTATCGACCGAAACGGCTACACTCGCGCATAGAGGGCTCTTTGATGGCCTTGTATATACATAGGTTGCTTAACAAGAATTGCGTCAGTGTATAGTGTAGTATCATTGTAGAAAGGACTTCCTACCAACATTGTGTATATCAAGCGTCTAAACCAGTACACCAAACAGTATGCAACTGAGCCTCGACTCAACAAGAAGCCCACTGAGATACCACCAAATCGCCCGTCAACGCCGGCCAGTGACTACAAACTTTCCAGTCTCGACCTGAACCTTCCACCCGTCCTGCAAGAGAGCCGCGGCCACGGCCTGCCTCAGCTGCGACACACCACTAGCGTTATGGCGGCCGAGGCCGGTGATGACCGTGAAGCCCTCCTCTCTCGCCCGCCTCGCCCGAAACTCCCCCAGGCCCTGCCACCAGTCCTGTGTCTTCTGGCGGGCTATCCTCACGCCGTCGTGGACCAAAACGCCGTGCAGGTCGATGGAGCTGGCGGTGCTCTGCTGCTCGACCAGGAGATCGGCGGCAGTTGATGTAGCCTGTTGAGCGTACCTCGCCTGCTCCCGTGCTCGGTCGGTGTAGTAGCTTGCCGCTTGTCTGTATAATGGGCTCGACGCTCCTCTCCGATGGAGCTGCGCTGCAGATGATGTGGCATCTATTCTGGCTTGGTGGTAGTTGTTTACCGCCTGGAGAGCCTGGGGCAGGTCTAGCGAGCTCGTCGCTGCCGATGACCTACCTGTCACCACGTTCGTCTCTCTGATGGTAGCCTTTCCAGGAGCCAGGAGTTCTCCACCTTCGATTTCTTCTCGAGGCAATGGCGTCAGCCTGTAGCTGAGATCCAACCTTTGCGCTTTGGACTGCTTGGAAAAGTGTCTGTTCAACAAGGCGGCGAGATCGTCTGCAAACTGGGGGATGGATCCTGCGACGTGGACAATTGTTGGCATGTACTTGTCCGGCACTTGGCGGTGTTTCCGGGCCAGATCGTCGGCGTGTCGCTTGCCTCCGTCATCTTGTGTCTCTATGCCGTGGGAAATGTACTGATCGAGGAGCTCCACGACGGTTGCGCTTTTTGAGCACTCGTTTTTGAGATATATGCCCGACACCTCGTCGGAGCGAATACTAAGTCTTTCGGCGATGTACTCGATCTCATCTTGCCCTGGGAAAGCATTATTAGCGTGGCAGGGGAAGGGGTTTGCCCAAGTGAAAGCACTCACCAGTTGTCTCGGCTCCAAGCGAAGGCGATCCATCCCGCGACAGATCTGAATCCGGGGAAAGCCCCTTTTTGGCCTTCTTCTTCCGCTTGCTCTTCGACGACGGCGCATCATCCGGTTTGAAGAATCCATTGACGCCTTTCATCTGCTGCCCTGTCGATTGCAAGTACTGTATGTTGAGCAGGTCATCTAGGGCAGCCTGAAACTCCCCATTCGCCTTTTTGAGAGCATACTTGACATCGTACTCCTTTAACTCGGAGAACATTGATTGCAGCAGGAGTATCTTAGACTCTTTGCTATCATTGTCAAAGGAGGTGAGACGAGGGATGGAAACATGGGGCTCCGCAGCAGCGGATGAAGTATCTGTGGTAGACGGGTCCGTCCCATGGGTCTGAGAGGCATGGCGGCTGATGCTCGCCGACGTCGTTGGCTCGTCTCTGACCTCGTCGCACTCCCCCTCAGGCAGTATAGGAATGCCGCTTGGGTTGAAGCCGGTAGCCTCCTCCGATGGCACGCTTTGCGCGAGGTCTTGCAGCGTAGCGTGGGCTGCCTCGTAGGCCGATGGATCCGCAATGTTGTAGTCGTTGGCTATGGCGACAATAAGAGCTTCATCCAGGAAGGCGTGAAACGAGTCCTGCGAGCAGCAAGGTTAGTAAACCGGCACGTGAGATGAGAGATCTCGCAGACAGCCCGTGCTTTTTTCAACAAAGGTCACATCAGAGTTGAGAATTTGTTCGCTGGAACTCGCAAGGTTCACGACCAGATTCCTTGTTGAGTCATGGTGACCAGCCAAGTTCAACTCCAGGCCCTTTCGACCTCGTCGCCTAGGAGGATACATACCACTAACCTCTGTACGAGATTTGTTTCAGAGTCACCGGGCATTCCGCCGTTTCTTCGCGAGTGGGTATTCGTATGGAGACACAGGCTGAGTTCGAAGGAGGGGCTCGGGACGCTTGACTGCAGGCATCATCCACGATATGCGGCTGAGCGCGTCTTTTCGAGGTCTTTTCCGGCTTCTTGAGTGATGAGCCGGCTTAAATCATCTCTCGGGGCGCAGTTGTTTGTGTTTTGTGAGCGACGGGGCGGCGTGTGTGAAAATAATTGCCTGGGTGATGGATAAGGTGAGGTAGCAAACAAGAACGTACAGGGAATATATCTCGATCACGTGTCTGGCCCGTGCGAATTCGAGCTGCGAATGCCCGACCTTTCCATTGATATTTCTCAGGGCTTGTAAATGGGTTCGCTTCTTGAGGCATTTTAAGACGTAATATTTGTAATGAACTTTTGCATATAACCCAGCGTTTCATTTCTCGACATCATGGACGAGGTCTAGGGTTGGCCATGTGCACGCATCATCGGCGCGGGGTGCCAGTGCGGGACAATCCGAGAGCCGATGCCGCTCAGCGGGTTGGTGGGTCTCGAGGTCGCTAGAGCTGCGCTAAGGCGCCTACGTCAGGCACCGCAACAGCGCCGGTCGTCACATCCAGCGGGTGACGCTGTGCCGTTCCGGTGACATCTCGCCTCACGTATTAGCGCCACTCCAACCCTCCAACCTCCTCATCCCAACGAACCGACCTTACGCCCAGCGCCTCCGAACAGCCACTTCCCAGGTCGCCGCTCTCTCTTCCCATCGCGCATCAATACCTTGCGTCACCTCCATCCTCTCCTTCGACTATTATATATCTGTGCCGTTTGGGGCTGCAAGCCGCTGCTCCGAGCGGCCTACAAGGCCCATCGCCGACATGCGTCATCGAGTCGCACCTGTGCTTGGGGCGGCGTCTCTGCTTCTCGCCGAGGTCGTCGCCGCCAACCCGCATACACCGAAACATGAGCCGGGGCGATGCGCCTTTAGGGGTCAATGCGGCAAGCAGAGCCTCTTCGGCAAGGAGCTGCCGTGCGTCGACAACGAGCTGGCCAAGGATCCCGACGCGGAGCTCCGGAAGGAGCTTGTCGACCTCTGCGGCAAGGAATGGAGCGAGGGCCCAGTCTGCTGCACCATGGAGCAGGTAGGACTACATTGACCCCAAGAATATACGATGAGATACTTACTTCTTGCCAGGTGCGATCCCTCATGTCCGAGATGGGAACGCCGAATACCCTCATCGGGTCTTGTCCGGCCTGCAAGCACAACTTCTTCAACATGTTTTGCACCTTCACCTGCTCTCCCGATCAGTCCCTCTTCGTAAACGTAACCGAAGCTGCCGAGAAGAACGGCAAGCACCTCGTCACGCAGCTTGACCAGCTTATATCCGAGGAATATGGATCCGGACTCTACAATAGCTGCAAGGAGGTCAAATTCGGCGGTGCAAACAGCAAGGCCATGGATCTGATCGGTGGCGGGGCGAAGAACTACCACGAAATGCTCAAGTTCCTGGGCGACAAGAAGCCTTTCGTTGGATCGCCCTTTCAAATCAACTTCCCCGACAAGTACAGCCAACCCGACATGGGTCCGTTGGACATGACACCGAAGAAGTGCAATGATGAAGACCCCAACTACCGCTGCGTCTGCGTCGATTGTCCCGAGGTGTGTGCCAAGCTTCCAGCCGTCAAGAAGCCTGGCTCCTGCCGGGTTGGCGTTCTGCCGTGCTTGTCTTTTGCCTCCATCTTCACATATAGCATCTTGCTCTTCGCCTTCGTTGCGTTTGTCTTTGGCCATGTTGCGTGGAGGAGATATGCGCAGCACCGCGTCGAGAGGACTAGACTACTCCACGAAGCCTCCCATAGCGATGACGAGGACGAAGGCGGCCCGGTCCTGACCGAGGCAATGCGTGACCGCCCGACAAAACGGTACTGGCTCAACGACAAGTGCGACAAGGCTTTCTACCAGCTTGGCCATGCTGCATCTCGCTTCCCGGGGCTCACCATTGGCACCAGTCTCTTGGTCGTTGCCATCCTCAGTGCCGGATGGTTTCGGTTCGATTTGGAAAAGGACCCCGCGAGGCTCTGGGTCAGCCCATCTTCGGCCGCTGCTCAGGAGAAGGCTTATTTCGACTCAAACTTCGGCCCGTTCTATCGCGCTGAGAAGATCTTCCTCGTCAACGACACTAACTCCGCTGGCCCAGGCCCGGTCCTCAGCTACGAGACCCTCAAATGGTGGATGGAAGTGGAAAAGAGCATTGAAAAGGTCCAGAGCCCGACATTTGGCGACCAGCTCCAAGATCTATGCTTCAAGCCGATGAATGACGCCTGCGTCTTGCAGTCTGTCACAGCATACTGGTGGTCCAAGGGCCGCATCAGCCCGGGCTCTTGGAAAGAGGAGCTCCGCAGCTGCGCCAAATCCCCCGTCGATTGCCGACCAGAGTTTGGTCAACCCATCGACCCAAACATGATCTTGGGCGGGTATGGCGACGACGTGGCCGACGCCCAGGCTATCACTGCTACGTGGGTTGTCAAAAATGCTGAAGAGGGCACCGGGGCATTAGCCCGAGCCATTGACTGGGAGAACGCCCTGCGGGACCGGCTGCTCGAGGTCCAAGGTGAGGCAAGGGACCGAGGACTGCGACTATCCTTTACCACGGAAATCAGCTTGACGCAGGAGCTGAACAAGTCGACAAACACCGATGCCAAGATTGTCGTCATCAGCTACATTGTCATGTTCATCTACGCTTGCATGGCGCTGGGCACGCCTCTGAAGCATGTGTTTAGGAACCCTGCCCTCTTGCTCGTCGAGTCCAAGGTTACCCTGGGACTCGTGGGCATACTCATTGTGTTGCTATCCATTACCGCCTCCATCGGCTTCTTTTCGTGGGTCGGCCTCAAGGCTACTCTCATCATCGTCGAGGTGATACCCTTCATCGTCTTGGCCGTGGGTGTCGACAACATCTTCCTCATCGTGCATGAGCTTGAGAGAGTCAATGCCAGCTGCCCTGATCAGATGGTGGAGGAGCGCGTTGCAAGGGCGCTTGGCCGCATGGGTCCGTCGATCCTCTTCTCAGCGTTGACCGAAACCGTGGCGTTTGCTCTCGGCGCGGCTGTCGGTATGCCTGCCGTCAGGAACTTTGCGGCTTACGCTGCCGGTGCCGTCCTCGTCAACGCTGTGCTCCAGATGACCATGTTCGTTTCGTTCCTGGCCCTGAACCAGATGCGCGTGGAAGACCATCGATGCGAGCTATGGCCGTGGTGGCAGGTCACCAAGGCTCGAGTGCATCTCAATGGCAGCAACGGATTTGCGACTAGCGGCAGGGCCGCTGACGTGGACGAGGAAAGTCTGCTTCAAAGATTTATCAAGAACACCTACGCACCGGGCCTGCTAGGGAAGAAGGTGAAGCTGGGAGTGGTTACCATCTTCCTGGGAGTTTTCGCCGCCGCGCTGGCACTCTTACCCCGGATCCAGCTCGGACTTGACCAGCGTGTGGCTATCCCAGATGGGTCATACCTGATTCCATACTTCAACGACCTTTACGACTACTTGGAGACTGGTCCTCCCGTATACTTTGTCACTCGGGGGGTGGACGCCTCACACAGGTTTGAGCAGCAGGAACTTTGCTCAAGATTCACCACTTGCCAAGAGCTTTCCTTGACGAACACTCTGGAGCTCGAGAGACAACGGCCAGAGGTATCCTACATTTCGTCCCCAACGGCCAGCTGGATCGATGACTTCTTCCTCTGGTTGAATCCTATTTACGAGCAATGCTGTGTCGACCACGGATCGACGTGCTTCGCGGACAGAAATCCTGCTTGGAACACTACTCTCTCCGGAATGCCGGAGAATGAAGAGTTTATCCACTACCTCCACAAGTTTCTTACGACTGCAGCAGATGACAACTGCCCACTGGGTGGCCAGGCTACGTACGGGGAAGCAGTGGTGATTAACGACGAGGACAACAGCATTCAGGCTAGCCACTTCCGATCTGCCCACACGCCGCTCCGGAGCCAGGCTGATTTTATCAACGCGTATTCTGCTGCGCGTCGCATCTCGACAGAGATAAACGAGAGAACCGGGGCAGACGTCTTCCCGTACAGCGTCTTCTACATCTACTTTGACCAGTACCTCAACATCGTTCCGCTGACAGCCGGCCTCCTCTGCGCCGTCGTTGGCATCATCTTCATTGTTGCCTCGGTTCTACTGGGCTCTGTCCTCACCTCGGCCGTTGTGACGGGCACAGTGGTCATGAGCGTCATTGATATTATGGGGGCCATGGCCGTCTTCAACGTGTCCCTGAACGCCGTCTCTTTGGTCAACCTCATCATCTGCGTCGGCATATCCGTCGAGTTCTGCGCGCACATTGCTCGCGCTTTCATGTTCCCGTCCCGCACAGTCATGGAGGGCAACAACAATGCCTTCCGCGGTCGCGACGCTCGAGCCTGGACCGCGCTGGTCAACGTGGGCGGATCCGTCTTCTCTGGCATCACCATCACAAAGCTACTCGGCGTCTGCGTGCTCGCGTTCACACGCTCCAAGATCTTTGAGATTTACTACTTCCGGGTGTGGCTGTCGCTTGTCATCTTTGCGGCCTTGCATGCGCTGGTCTTTTTGCCTGTTGCGTTGAGCATTGCTGGCGGTAGTGGCTACGTCGACCCGGAGAGTGAGGGGACGGCGGCGCAGGATCTGACAGACCGGAGATGGCGGGCGATTAGGATTCACGACAACAGCGATTCTGAAGACGACGACTAGTAGTCTATGTGGGATTTGACAAACTGTGTTATTACGAAGAGCGAGCGTCCGCGCTGGATATTGCGCTTGGCGTACTGGAGGATTGGGTTCAGCACACATGGAGTTAAGATGGGATGAGGGCGATCTTGGTATACAGCGCAGGCACGCACGATCTGATGAATCTGTATGGGAGGTTTTGATCACAGAGCCATTCGCTTTGTCCGTGTATTTAGTACGGACACGTACGCGCATGTGCCATATCTGTACAGCGGAATCGTGCCGCATGCAATCTATATACTCCATCTATAGGGGATCACATTATCTCCCTCATCCAGCCACTAGTCGACAGCAAAGCAAATCTATGCTCCTTAATGTACTTCATACGCCTGTCTATCGCCGTGATCCAGCCTTTGACGCTGTCTATGGGCAATTCAGGCCTCATCACCCGCGAGCCAGCTCCTCACAATCCCTGGAATCCGTCGTTAGCAGCCATCAATAGTCAATCAGATCGACGCCGCCGGGAAGTGGACGGGGCTCGGGTTCGAGAGCAGCACTTTGAGGCAGGGGTGGCGGCGTCGTCTGCGGCTTGCCTGCGACATCCCGGTCCCGCTTGCGCCAGGGGCGGTCCACGCGCGCGGCATTGTCGTCGTCCTTGTCGGCGGAGTCGCTGCGGCTGCGAGCGGCGTTGCTGTTGCGGCTGGCGTACGGCATCGACTTCGGGTTATGCTGCTGCTGCACGTAGGCCTTGACGGGACGCTGACCGGCTTTGTTCATGAGGGCAATCATCTTGCGGCCGCAGTCGGCGGGGTACTCCTGGCCATCGCGGCCGACGACGACGGAGCGGAACTCGTTGAGCGGGTTCTTGAGGTCGCCGACGTCGTCGAAGTCGGTCTCGGCGGTGTTGATCCACTCGACGCGGAAGGGGTGCGTCACGGAGGTCAGGTTGATGTTCCGGACCCAATCGGGCTTGGGGAGGTTGGGATCCGGGAGCGAGGTCATGCGTGCCTGTGCGGTCGATGGTCAGCGGCCTTTTCTGCGAGCATCAACATGAGAATAGAGTTTTGACTTACGAAGCCCTGGAAGCTGCGCGACTTGTTGATGGAGAAGAAGAGGATAACGCTCTGGCACTTCTTAAAGGCCTCAGTAAAGGCAGGCCCGTTCTTGGTCTGGGTAACCCAGAGGCCCTAGCGATATCTTTGTCAGCTGTCTGCAAAAGAACCACAGCGAGAAGGGTGGAGGTTAAAGGAGACAGGAGGGAACTCACATCTCTCTGGGACATGTAGACGTTGGCCGTGTTAGAGCACTTGACCAGGAAGAAGCGCGAGTCTGTCACCACGTGAGCCAGATGGCGGCGTGAGTTCATGTAGCCAGGCGTACCCTTGACCACGGACGCCGCGGCCTGAGGAGGCGGCGGTGCCATGGCGCGTGACGCGGTAAAGCCGCCGTGGACGGAGCCGCTGGCCGAGGTAGGCGTCGACGACGCGAGGTAAGTTGGCGAGGGGGGCGGCATGGGCTTGCTGGCCGGGATCTCGCTGATAGTCGGCGTGGCAGGGCTCTGGATGAGGCCAAAGGCCCCCGTGGAGCCGTGGAGTTCCTGGAGGAGCTTCGCGCGCTCCTCCTCCATGGCCTTGAGCTTGCGCAGGCCGGAGAGGACGCGCTCGCGGTGAGCGACATCGAAGTACCGGGTGTGCTCGAGCCAGAGCGCGAGGTCGGCATCGCTCAGGAGGAAGCGGTGCAGACGGGCGGCGTTGTCGATGGCATCGCCAGGGGACGTAATAGCGGCGTCGTCATGGAGGGTGGCAGCTATCTTGGCCTGGCCACTGGTCTCCACCTTGGCATCTGTGGTCGATGTGCGGTCCATGTTGGTACTGCTGGGAGGTTAGCAGATGGTTGTGCCTGATCAAGGGCGAAGCATGAACTCACTCGTTCCAGCGGAAGTAGTAGTATCAATGGCCGTCTGTGCACTTTTTTGCTTGGCTTTGAAGGATATAACCTCTTCGCCGTGCTGTTTGTGTTTGTTTGGAGAGGTTGGTAGAGCTGCGTGGTGTGTGTAGGAGGCAAACAAGAATCGTTTGTGTCTCGCAGGTGTGAAGTTGCTACCAGCTGTCTGTGTGGGTAGAGAAGATGCTGTGACTGTACTGTGCGCGCGTCAATACCAGTGCAACAACAGCTTTCTCTCCAACGGCAGCCTGAACGCCAAACTCAAACGGCGCAGCTGGCAAGTGGCCACTGTCGGCTGGCGAACGCAGCTGGGGAGGACGTCTTGTCTCGGGAATCGCGGTGTCAATACCTCGCTATGAATTCCGTGCCTCTAGACGCTTCGAAGAGCGGAGGTGCTGTAACGGGGTATTTGGGGGCAGGGTGAAGGTGCTGTGAATCTCGAGGTCGTCTACGCGCAAACGACAAACGACAAACGATCGGGCTCGAAGGGTGGGTGACAACGCGCAGAATATGTAGTCGATGGCACAAAGCGGCAGAACGAAGGGAGCTTGGTGTTTGCGTTCAACAAGAGTGAGTGCGTGTGAGAGGGAGAAAGTTATGTGTGGAGGTTGAGGACTTCAGACAAAGAAGTGCGACGGTCCAAGCTCGTCCAGCTGTCAACCGCCTTCTCTGGCAGCTGTCATCCATATATAGCCTCAGGCACCGAGGCGGCTTCTTGCATGGAGCCTGAATCACTGGGTCGCGTGGGAGCTAGCGGTCGTGAATTAGAGCTGTCCAAAAGGGACGCCCATCTGGCCATGGAGCGGCGCGTTTGCTTGTGGCGCGTTGACCCGTGCAACCGGGTTCGGAGCTGCGAGCGAGTTCTTGAAGCTTCTTTTTCTCCTTCTTTTCTTTCAGGATGGTCAGAGAACAATTCTAGCTTTACGCAGGGGGCAGAAAGGATGCGAATAGGCCGCCTTGGATGCCGGCGTACATGGCCATGAAGACGGTGATGGCTAGGCCCCAGCTCTGCCTCTTCTTGTCTATCAGGCATCCCGCTACCCACCAGTACCACACGGGGTATCCTGACGAGAGCCGGCTGACGATCTGGACATGATACGTTGTAATTGCCAGCACCGCAACAAGCAGCTGGCTGGCCGCCAGCGCGCGCACAAACATGCGATAGTCCTCGGCGGGGCCAGACTTCAAGAGCCTGAGCCCCCGTAACGGATCTCGCACGATGTCAAAGCCCGATTTGAGGAGAATGACGAGCATGGGGCTGGCGAGCAGGAACAGCGGGAGCTGGTTTAGGGTCCAGTATCGCAGGAAGCCGACATTCCTAAGGCGGCTTATGAGCATCGGGTAGCAACGGGGACTTTGAGGTCACTCACCAATACTCGTCCTGCACAAAGGTGTAAATACTCGGAATTGTACGTGAACACCAGGGCCGCAGTTCGAGGCCGTCCAGAGACGCACCGCAGTACCGCCTCCACGCTACAAACTGCGGCACGACGGAGCCTGCTGCGACGCAAACACCGCCGATGACAGGCGCAGCGAGCGTCAAAAGCCTCGATAGGCTGGGCCCCCGCGCAAAGGCGAGAAAGCAGTTGAGGGCCCCGACCGCGAAGAGCACGCCGCTGGACAGGCCGTTGCTCCGGAACGCCGTCGCCAGCCCGAAGACGGCGCCGGCGCCGACAACGAACGCGAACCGCTTCACCTGGTCCCGCTTGTTCCTGATCCCGAGCGCGAAGAGCAGGTTTCCGACAAAGGACAGGCAGGCGAAGGGGCTCTCCGCGTACGGCGCCGAGAGGAAGAGCCCGGCCGGGGAGATGATGTGCAGCGCGGACGCGACGAAGGCGAGCTTCGCGTCGTTGGAGATGACCATGGTGAGGCGGTACAGCGCCAGAACCGCGATGAGATGGGAGACGTGCACAACGACGATGGCCACCAGAGGCTCGACCGCGACGTCGGCATCCCGGCCCCAAGACGGCAGCAGGGCCAGGATGCCTCGCACGGCCATCGGCATGGCCGCCCCAAAGGCCCATTCCTGCTCGTAGACGTAGCCGTCGCGCGCGTAGTGCATAAAGTACAGCGCGTCCCATCTCGTGAGCCGCGCGGCGAGGACTGGGACGCGGGCATGGCGGCCATAGAGACGCTCAAAGAAGAGCGACGTGGACGTGTCGTAGTCGGGCCCGACGGCAGCACCGAGCGCGATGGTGAGCAGGAAGCCCTTCCATGCTGCGAAGAGGGCTGTGAGGGACCTGGCTGGTCGGGAGGTTGAGAAGAACATGTCGGCCATGTCCAAGGGTTCGCGAGGTCAAGTCGAGCGCAAGAACCCAGCCCTGGAAACCTTGGCGTCAACCGCCGTCACCAACGATTGGCAAGTGGAGCAGAAGCGGTCCGGATCCAAACAACGCGTCAGCTGCTTGAGGTCGAGAGGGTGAGGACTCGGGGATGCTACAAGCCACTGTGTCGGATCCAGGTCCTGAGATTGCCGCGATTTGGCGCGCTCGTTGCCTGACTAACCAGACCTCCCCTCCACCTTGCAACCTCATCTCAGTCTTCCAGACAACACTCATCAGGCACAGAGTGCTTGCCAAATACTCACGAGAATGAATCAACAATCATGAGTCCAGACGCAGAGCCGTCTTCCAGGACGGCCGCTCGAAAAATCCTGGGCCAATTCCCTGCTCCCATCGTCGTCCCACCCACCGCGGTGCCTCACAAGCTCACCGTCATCTTCCTCCACGGCCGCGGCTCCAACGCCAACAAGTTCCACGGCCCGCTGCTCGCCACGCAGGTCGCCGCCCATGGCACGTTCCGCGAGGCCCTCCGCCACGCCCGCTTTGTCTTTCCCACGGCGCCGCTGATGCGCGCGACCAAGTACCGCCGCTGCGCCATCCACCAGTGGTACGACGGCACGGGCGACTGGGAGCCCGAGGCGCGGGGCAACATGCGCGCGAGCGTCGAGTACGTCCACGGGCTGGTGCGTGCCGAGATGGACCTCGTGGGAGGCGATGCGAGGAGGATTGTGCTGGCGGGCATCAGCCAGGGCTGTGCGATGTCGCTGGTCAGCATGCTGCTCTGGGAGGGCGACGCGTTGGGGGCCGTGGTTGGGATGTGTGGCTACATGCCTCTTAGCTCCTACCTGATGGAGATTCTGGGCGGCGACAGTCAAGGGGATACGGGTGAAGAAGCCGAGGCGGAATGCGACGATGTCTTCGAAATTGCTGACACAGACGACGACGGCAGATCACCCCTGCAAAAGGCCATTGACGAACTGCGAGAAGAGGTCGAGTTGCCCGGGGCTCCATCGCCATGCACGTTCCCCTTTCACACTACCCCCGTCTTTCTCGGGCACGGGACTGAGGATGGCAAGGTTGAGTATGAACACGGATCTCGAGCGGCCGCACTGCTGGAGAAGATGGACGTCGAGGTGGATTTCCGCACGTATCAGGGGCTCGGGCACTGGTACTCGCCAGAGATGCTGGAGCACATCGTTTCATTCATAGCTACGAAGCTGATTGTCTCACGCATCTGATCACCCACCAACTACTGTACAGTCAACGCGCAACGTGAGAGACTATTTCTGACTTTGCCCGCCACAACTATCCATTACACTCACTCTCCGACATTTTCCAGGCTCCCTGGCCTCAGATCCTCTCGCCCGTCAGGATCGGCTTCGCCTCGTCGCTCTTCCACCAACTCACGCCCTCCTCGCCCGGATACTCGTACCTGTCCATGCTCTCCGCCTTCATCTCGACGCTGTATCCCGGCTCGGTGGGCGTCTGGTAGTAGCCGTCCTTGATGACGGACGGGTGCAGGAAGTGCTCGTGCAGGTGGTCCACGAACTCGAGCACCGAGAGCTTGCCGCTGACGACGACGTAGTCGATGGTGCTCAGGTGCTGCGTGTACTCGGGCAGGCCCACGCCGCCCGAGTGCGGCACGACGGGCACGCCGAACTTGGCGGCCATGAGAAGCACGGCGAGCACCTCGTTGACGCCGCCGAGGCGGCAGGCGTCGACCTGGCACACGTCGATGGCGCCCGTCATGAGCAGCTGCTTGAAGATGACGCGGTTCTGGCACATCTCGCCCGTGGCGACGCCGATGCCGTACGGCTTGAGGGCCTCGCGGATGGACCGGTGGCCGATGATGTCATCGGGCGACGTCGGCTCCTCGATGAACCAGGGCTTGAAGTCGGCGAGCTGCCGCATGTGCGCGATGGCCTCGGGCACCGACCAGATCTGGTTGGCGTCGACCATGAGCACGTTGCCCTTGTCGTAGCCGATGACGTCGCGCGCGATGGCCAGCCGGCGGCGGTCGTCGTCGACGCTGCCGCCGACCTTGAGCTTGAAGTGGCGGTACCCCTGGCCCAGCGTCTCGTGCAGCAGCGCCTTCATCCGGTCCTCGCCGTAGCCGAGCCAGCCGGCGCTCGTCGTGTACGCGGGCACGGCGCGGCTGGCGAGGGCCTCGTCGATGCGCGCCGCCTTGCCGGGCTCCTGGGCGCGCAGCAGGGCCAGGGCCTCGTCGGGGGTGATGGCGTCGGTGATGTAGCGGAAGTCGATGCAGCGGACAAACTCCTCGGGCGACATGTCGGCGACGATGCGCCACACGGGCTTTCCGAGGACCTTGGCCCAGAGGTCCCAGACGGCGTTGACGACGGCGCCGAGCGCGAGGTGGATGACGCCCTTTTCCGGACCGATCCAGCGCAGCTGGCTGTCGGAGACGAGGTAGCGCCAGGTCTGGCCCCAGTCGGCGACGAGCGAGGAGAGCGTCCTGCCGCGGAGGCGCTCGGCGACGTGGGCGATGGCGGCGCAGACAATGTCGTTGCCGCGGCCGATGGTGAAGGTCTACACGTGTGTCAGCTAGAGATGCCGTATGAAGCCGGGCCGGGACACGAACCATGCCATGGCCCGAGTACCGCGAGTCGGTCTCGAGGATGCAGTAGGCGGACGAGTAGTCGCCGGCCGCATTCATGGCGTCGGAGCCCGTCTTGTCGAGCGACGTCGGGAACCGCACGTCGCGGGACCGGAAGCCGGTGATTGTGATTTCATCGGACATCGTGGGCTGCTGTGGTGTTTACTGCTAGGTATGGGGGGATCAACGTTGGCCAGGATCCTCGTCTTGTACTCGAGCTCCAAGCTGGCATCCAGCGTTTAAGAAGAGTGACGAGCCCCTCGAAGCGAAAGCGCGTGTCGTCCCTGTTTATACGCGACGGAAATATACCCAGAGCGCATGGCACCGCGGGGTCGAGACGTCGACGGGCCTCCGGTGTGGGTCCCGAGACCGGCGACGGGAATTGGGCCAGCGGGACGCCTGATTGATGGAGAAAATGGCCCGCCGGGTGGTGGCTTCGAGCGCTGCGCCGACTGCGGGAACGATGTATCGGGGCTATCGGGGCGCTCCGGTTGTGCCCCCGGGGTGACTCGTCCGAGGCTGGCCTCTCCTGTCCTGCTACAGATGGATGCGTCGTATGCTACGAGCTGGTGCAAACAGACGTGTACTATTGGAGTGTAACGCTGGCAGCGTGTTGAGCGAAGCCAAATGCCATAAAACGGACACGGGCGAGCTGTCAAGCCCCCTGAACATTTATCCGAGCCCAATGGCCTGCCCCAGGGGCTTCCAAAAGCCTCCAAAAGCCGAAGCTCCATATCGTCAATACCCCGCCCCCGCCTTCATGGCGTGCAGCATCCCGGTATCTGTTGGGGTGCATGTCGATCATGGGTCGTCATCCATTCGCAGTTGTCAGGAACTATTGCCTTGCCTCAGCTGGCTTAGTTAGTTTCTTGGGTGTGTTGGCTCTTGCTCGGCTCAAGCGACCCAGGCTTCATGGCACCGTTGTTGGAGACAAGTTCAACCGTGGAGCGCCACCGGGGAATATTCCCGTCGGGTCTTTTCTGGTCCGCCAACCCAACTTCACCACAGCCTGCACCCCCAAAGTCACCATTCTCACGCGCCACGAAGGCAGTTTCTAGGCTCCAGCAGTGCCCTGGTGCCTTTATTCGATTCACAGACTGTCACTGAAATGACATGCAAGTACAGCGTAGTTGTGAGCAGTTCTCAGGCATCCGTCCATAGCAAACGTCCACGAGCAAACGGACAGCTGCCTCAGCCACACGTCCCTTTCAAGTAGGGAGGTTCTGGACATCTCGTTCTCCTGCAAGCAATCCACCTCCCTGCCAGCATCACCACCTGTGCTTCCCGCCTGCTAGGCGGCGACCAACCGCCTAGTCGTCCCTGTCCTCTGGCTTCAGCGCCACCTGGATCCCAATATTCTCGCAATTGAACCAGAACCTCATGACACCGCCCAAGGGGAAGCAGAGGTACCCTTCCTCCACCCTGTGTTCGTGCCCGAGCCGGCTGGAAAACCCGATAGAAGTCGTCGGAAGCTCTCGTAACATATTTGTATCAGGGTCACGTTCCGCTAGGCGTGTGCACACCCACCAAGGACGGGAGTATGTCATGCATGCGTCGTGTCCGAGGCGACAGTCGCCGACCGCGCGCTGCGCTCCGTTCTCGTACTCGAAGAGGAATCCCCGGCAGCCAGGGGAGCTGCTTCGACAAAATACGGTGGCCTGCACGACTCTGTCGAGAGACGCCGACGCGTAGTATGGATTGCTGAACGGGGCCGATTCTGGCCAAGACCGTGGCAGCTGTGCTACAAACGTCGAGTACCTGCCGTCGGCTGCTCTTGGGCTGTAAGAGCCGATTGTTCTGACGCCGTCGAGTTCTTCCATGGTAAAGATCATCATCTCCGGCTCGTCGGCAAGAATAAAGTTGGGCTCAACGTCAGGGTGCCAGGCCCCAACGGTAACGGCGCCCGCAAGCCTCATATGGAACTGTAATTTTTGTCAACTGCCTGGCAGGCAAGCGTATTCCGTTGCACAAGCCATACTATAAGACAGGGAGCCTCCATGTACGAATCACTCAGTGGCTCTGCGAGTCCCACGGCTAGGATCCTTTCTTGGGGAGGTAATGGCAGATACACCCATGTATCAGGATCAGAATCGAGATCAAGATCAAGATATTCAAGGCTATCCGGTTGCCCCGTGATCATACCTGGGCCACACGGTGTGTCGCAAGCCGCTGAAGGCCTTGCAAACGGCCCTGACGCTGTGTGGCCATGTATGTTCTTGATAGCGCCATCTTCGTCGAGGATAAAAGTGATTCCAGTGACTGAGCGGAGGTTGATAGTGTGGAACCTGGTGCCAGCGCGAATGTTACGGCCATAAAAGGTGATCTGATCACTGCTGGCCGGATCCTCTTCTTCTGCGTCGTACTCGAAAGAACAGTCGCGGTACAGCGGTACGGTGGGCGGGCTCGGCGTATCCCAAACCTGGAGGCCGCGAAAGTGTCTGGGCAGTATCAGCCGGCATAGGCCGTCCTGGGTTGCGTTAGTAGGGGGGGAGGTATCGGGCAAATAGTCGCTAGTAGAGTTGGGGGACCTTGAATTGTAAATTGACGCCACGCAGGAGAGATTCGTGCTGAACCACAAACGCGAGCTGATCAGACCTTGCGGCAGCTGATGGCTCTGGATTCTCCGCAAGCCGTTCAAATCGTCGGATGCCGCGCGAGTCAAGCGTGAGCCTGATGATGGGCGAATGACGCTGGTGTCGGCAGAGTCTGGGTTCAAATCCTCTTTCCCATGAGTAGATGTCTCTCACTGGAGTAGAGTACCGCATGGCACGCGCTGGCACAGGGGCGCGTGTGCCATTCGCAAAGGCATTGGCTGTTGTGGCAAGGTCAAATGCGGCAGCCATTCGCCAGAAACGATCTGCTGCAGACCATGAATGGATCATTCGTACGAGTTCCCCTGGCAACTTGGCCAGCAGGGGTATGTCGTATTTGTACGCCATATATGTCAGAGCCAGCGGTGTGATGTTGAAGGGCTCGGGGAGCAGAAGCGGTGTGCTTTTCCACGTAGACCTCCAGGGTCGTCTCCATGCCGCCGCTCGCCATAGGTGCTCATAGGCCGCCAGATATAGACCCTCGCTCGTCGCCCTCGACGGCAACCGCTGCTTGAAAATCTCGTAACAGTCGTAGTGGAAAGTTACCGCCTCTGGGGAGTTTCTGCATATCTGGTTGCAGTTCGGCTGCCGACAGAGGTACCATGCCTCAGCATGGGCCGGCATGTTGTACGACCTGGCATTTCTCGGCGAAAAGATTGAGCGGTCGGGAAACCGAAACGGCACCGTGATTTCATGTTGGGGAAGTTCTGGCCAGTCGGCGTGATCCATGCGGTCAAATACTGGGCACGGGGGCGCGAGGTGTCAGCGTAAACCGTGCCGCAAGTTGCTGATGGCTGAAGTGAGAACTCACAGCCGATGACTTTCTCCCAATGCCTCAACAGTTCGCCGCATATGCCACACTCGGGGGTCAGCCAGAGATGGCCACGCCATTTGTGCAGCTCGTCTTCGATTTCGCCGTCGTCCATGGTTGTGTGTTGTTAGGTTGTGAGTTTCGTTGAACAGGTGCTACGAGGAAGCGCGCTCTGGAGGCGCGCCGAGGAGTCCAAGACCTTCCACGCGCGTCTGCGGTCAGGTGACTGTTGGAGCAACAACTGCTCAGTGAGTCACTGGCACTAGCAACAGCTGCGAGGTTTCCCCGTTATGTTTACAGTGAGTCAAATATGCTAGTTTGCGAAGATGGTCCATACAGGGTATCGCGTTGCTATCCGCGTTGCTCCTCAAAAGACAACCTACCGACTCAAATGGGCTGTCCGCATCACACTGGATCACATTTTGTGCGGCTATCGTGAGTCTTCACCTCCAAGCCACACATAGAAGTCTCTCACTAAACCATCATGCACCCTCTTCTGCCGCCGCTTGAGATAGTGGCTACCAGACTTTAGCAGATTTGCCTCTTGACTTCTAAAGGGAAGCCATATATATTTGACTCTCTTCTTGCATAACTGTATAATGCATGACCTCCCCTCGGTACTGTCGTAATGATATGTCAAAGCGTCACGACTACGAGAGGATGTCACCTTCGCAGTTCACGCACATGGTTCTTCTACCAGCGCCAGAAACCCCGTGCACGAGGCATTAAGCAGGGACTTTGTGAGGTACGGTATGCATTCGGAGCCGAGCTCCTACCAAATAAGCTTGACTAGTAGTAAACAAAGGGCGAGAAAACCCCGCCTGGGAGCTGTCAATAGACTGAGGGCCATGAGGAAGATATCCATGTCCCCATCGTGAATCCCAGCCACTGACTGCCTCATATCACCGGACAGAAGCGAAGGGCCCGAGGCTGTGTGTCCCTGAAGCTTGTTGATGTCTAGCACTTTGGTGAACACAATGCCGACATGATCCAGGTCTGAGTTCAGTACGGCAGTCAACTGGATTCTTAAGCTGTCTCATCGCATCATGCTTCAGGTTCAAACAGTAACCTGTAAACCTCGTCGTATTCTCACCTCGATCAACGCCAGTGTTCCAACGAACAAGTCAAACAGACATCCTTCAAAATGCATCTGCCTCTCCACCTCCCTGCCCTGCCCATGGACATGGCCACCGTGTCGCACAAGTGCTCCGAGCCCGGCCCTCATACCCCGATTACCACGGAGGGCAGCAAGGTCATTCCAGACAAGAATATTGTCAAGAGGGGCTGCTCTCCTATCCTCCTTGCCGCCGTGCCAGCTGTCTGGAAACGCCAACCATGTCCACAGCGAGATGTTCACGGGCTTTGCCGGCACTGCCGCCCTCTGCGAGCGCATCCAGAAGCTTGCCATCAACGGCGCCATCGCCGACCTGTGCAACGACACCGCCAATCTGCTGGCGTTCATCGGCAGTGCCAAGTGAAGCCGCCGACACCTCAGGTCCTAGGGAAGAGGGAAAGCCAATGTATTATTGCAGGCTTTCCTTTTGCAAATACAATGCCTAACCGTGCATGGGTAGGTACGAAGTATGTAATCCGTACTTCGTACGAAGTACGGATACGAAGTAATAATAGCAACAGAAGGAAATCCGCATATTTTTGGAATGGCGATTTACGGGGCGCCCCACATGAGCCGGAGCCGGGCATGAACCCGGAGCTGCACCGGGCCGGGTGGCTTGGGCATCCCTTGAATGCCTTGTCAGAGTCATGCGCGTCGAGGATCTCCTGTAGGAGCAAAGTTGAAATGTTTCCTGGATTATGTGAGGGGTCTCTCCTCAAATTAAAGCAGGCTATTGCACGGTCGATCCTGCAAGAGGCTCCAACAGGAAAACCGGATCACGACAGGCCCTGTATTTAGGCTGACCTCTGGAGCTATTTATACCCGTAAGCCGGTTTCTCAACAGCCGTGCACGCACCTCGCGCGCCTTGGAATCAGGGAGGCAACGCACACACGCTTTTGGGCTCATCCGTGGCCGCGCTGATAGGCCGAACGCATGGCTCGCGCGTCATCTTTTGGGGAGGGAGCCTCACGGGCCGTATTTTGGGGCTGAGCGAGTGGGTGTGCGAGGCGGAGCAGTCATCGTGGATTCGTGTGTGCCTCGTGGAGCAAGACGAGGCCGATGCGCCGCCTGAGATGATGAAAACCAGCTGGTCCTGCCCTCGTCTTTCATCTTTCATTTTCACTTCGAAATTTGCGTGCGATTCGAATTTTTTTTTAATCTCTTCACATCGTCGCCATGATGAGAAACAGCATCTCGGTGGACATCCCCTGGTGCCCGGGTATGGGGCCGGCATCGCCCTCCACCTACACGCCAAACAGCCAGAAGCGGCGATCCTTCTGCGGCGTGCCCAGCAGCCTCAAGCCCGGCAGAGGCAAGCTGCAGAGGTTCTGGCCCGGGTCAAAGAGCCCGACCACCGGGTCCGAGTTCAAGGACTGGAGCAAAAGCGACCTGAGCGCCGTCATCCGGCAGGCTGGCTTTCAGATGGGTGCGCTCGGGAGCCCCGCGCATTCCCTGTCGCCGGACCGGTGCGATTCGAGATGGAACGACTTCGATGAATTACACATTCCGCAGACAAAGCATGAGAGTGTGGCTGTTTCTGCTCCCAGGCGGGCAGCTCCTCCTCCCGTCCAGGCGACGCCGTCGATGCCATCCCCGATGAGAGCACCTCCACCACCGCCGATCCCTGAGACGTCGCCCATCAACGACGACACATTCAACGATGAATACAAGTTCGTTCCCAGACCTTCGACGTCGCAAGCACGGCCGATATCCATGCTCAGGAGGCGAGCAAAGACGCCCGTGCACAAGATTGGGCAGCTGGAGAGGGCGGCCAGGCAAAAGGACGCTGGTGGTGTCAACAGGATGTCCAGCGTCAGCACCATTGCCAGGCAATATCGGGAGTTGGTGGACTACCCAGAGGAACCAGACGTCCCAGACGTCCCGCAAATTGATCCCAAATACATCCAGCAAGGCCTCTCAAAGGTAGACAGAGAGGCTGCGGAACTCCATTTCCCAGGCGAGTCTCGAAAGAGCGGGCTGTCGGAGTCGCCTCGGCGCCGGAGTCAGCTTGCACTATCACTGGTATCTGACGATGGCACGTTGGTTGAAGAGGGTGCAACGTATTCCACGCCACCCCCCCTTGTATCACCGGTCACTCCACCAGAGCAACCAGTTTGCAGCGGCGCCGAAAGCGAGGTGCCAGCACCAGCGACTTTGAGGTTCCAGGTCGGCCTCGAGTTGCTGACGCGCGAGCTGTCATCCGCCTTTGCCAATCAGTCCTCGCGAGACGGCGGCGGTACTTCCGGGCTCCAAGTATGGGTCATGATAGAAGCATACGAGCGGCTGCGGGATCAACTCGCTGCCTCGGGAACGGGAAACAAAGAGGCCAAGGCTGCCATCGACGCTTGGCTGGAGGCGCTGTACGCCATTCACAAGAACATGGTGGGTGAGGTGGCGGGGAGCGAGAGCGAGTATGAAGACGAGTGAGTGCAGGCTGAATGAATTAACGACTGGACAAGAGACGTGGCAATTATGAGATTAGAGTTATTGAATACCCGAGCCGGAGTTGGACTGAATGATGAACCATAAATTACAGGATACATATCGCATTCGTTTCTACAATACAACTCCATGCATCATGTCGAGCACCTGTTGAGTACCACATCCACCAACGTCCAATTTAGGAAGTCCGCAAAGAACATGATATCAATGACCGCTGCAGAATGACATGCTCAAAGCATCAGGCTAATGCAGTGCTACCGCAGATGTTTCATGGACCTGCGTGAAGACAGGAGCTGCGGTGGAGATCGACACTGCTGTAGGGTAGGTGGTGATGCGCGGAGCCATACGTCACAGTCCCCCAAAGACCAGCCGTGAATCTCAACTCTGTTCACCCTCCAACATGAGCGCCACAACTCCACACTCCGAGGAGGTTCGACACCCACTGCCGTGATACAGGCACTGCGACCATGGACGACGACTACGGCGCTGATGATGCCCTCATTGCGGCCATGGCAGCGGCCGATCCAGCGCAGGTGGCTCGCAGGACAGTCCAGCAGCCTGCACCACAAAGAGTCCAGCAGCCGACGCCGCAACGACTCGACAAGGCGCCCCCAAGCAACTCAGCAGGAAGCAAGGTTGTGCAGCCGATGCCACAGGCTCTTCCTCAGAAGCAGACCGTGTCGTCCATCCTCGTTTCGCCTCGTCAACGCGGCAACCCCGTCCTGGCGTGCATCCGCTCTATGCCGTGGGAGTACAGCGATATACCGGCCGACTACGTCCTGGGATTGACCACGTGTGCGCTCTTCCTGAGGTATGCCGCGCTAGATGGAGAACATGCGAAACGATATTCTGACAGGAGCTGTTTATAGTCTGAAATATCACCGACTGCACCCCGAATACATCTACACTCGAATCCGCAACCTACAAGGGAAGTACAACCTACGCGTTCTCCTTACGATGGTGGACATTCCCAACCACGAAGATTCCTTGCGCGAGCTGTCTAAGACGTCCTTGGTGAACAATGTCACCATCATCCTATGCTGGTCAGCGGCCGAGACGGCGCGATACATCGAACTATACAAGTCGTACGAGGGCGCCAATTTCGCAGCTATTCGAGGCCAGCAGTCATCGAACTACGCGGACAAGCTCGTCGATTTTGTGACCGTGCCGAGGAGCCTGAACAAGTCGGATGCCGTCGCCCTGGTCGCCAACTTTGGCAGTCTCAAAAACGCAATCAACGCCGAGCCGGAGCAGCTTGGCACGCTCAGTGGATGGGGCGGAGTCAAGGTCAAGAGATGGTCTGCCGCGATAGATGAGCCATTTCGAGCGAAAAAGGCCGCCAAGCGCAACCTGCAGACGGGCACGGGAAGGCAGGGCAATTCCGGTAGCCAAAACGTCGAACGGGTGTCGAGGCTAGAGCAGGCCGTGCCGCTGTCTCGCGTTCCGCTGAGGGACATGCCGTCTCTCGGCGCGTCTTCTGGCGAACCCCCCGGCCGAAGCACGCCGGGTCAAGGAAAGCCGAGCGCCGCGCCAAAGCAGTTCCACTTCCTGGACGACATGGACGACGAGGACGACCAGGAGGCCATGCTCGCTGCAGCCATCGAGGAGTCCAAGAGGATCGCCCAGCCCGAAGGCGGGGGCCCTTCTCAACCGGACCGCACATCCTCGGCGGACGATGCTCTCAGCGGGGGTGTTGCAGAAGCGCTGGCGAAGCTCCGCGAGAAAGGCTGAAGAGCCAACGAGGCAGCAGAACCAACGTGCAGACTCCGCATGACGGCGCAGCAGGTACGTTGTTGGAATACGCCGTGAAACTGCCGACGAGACGCAGCTAGACCTGCATGCGATGCCGCTTCGATCCTGGGCCGGCTTCTGCCCCTCTTGATCATTCAAACCACCCCGCATGTCCCTTTGTGTGGGGGAGCATGCGGAGCTGGAGAGCCTATCGACGCTCCAGCCTCCATATTTAGTCGTGTTGGCAGCGATCGGCGATCTGGACTCGGACCGTCTTGTTATCTTTTTTGGCGCGGGCCGCTCTCACATCCATCCCGTTCGCTCTGGATGATACTGTCCACGGGACTACACGAGCGTTCGAGTCGCCTGTCGGCATCGTCTCTTGACCGTTCATGCCGGTCGACGTGGGAGATGGTGTCGAGTCGCCGCTACTCCGGCCGAAGATTGTCGTTTTGAGCGCCTCGCATCAATGTCTCCATGACGTCGCGCAGCAGGTCATGCAACATATTACACACAATATAAACGCATCACGCGTTATTCACCCGATTGCCCGCCGCTACAACACGTCGCATGCCGTATTTTTTTATCGTGAACAGGGGACACACGCGATCCCATGGCCGAGATGTTCATGTCTCTGGTTGGACGCGGCGTTATTTGGATCTTCGGACCTCGACTGTAGGGGTCACATCCAACCCATGCATGGCTGCCATTGGCCAGCCTGAGTGATGAGCCGACCAAGACGACGTCTTTTGTGTTCGCATCAGATGATGGCAGACAATGCGACCCTTGCAATCGTCCCCGCAACAAGACAGCGCTCGGGAACTGGCTCAGCTAAGAACCTGACCTGGCCGCCAACACTGCGACCGCATGCTGCCTCGTCACAAGACCCGTCATGAAGATCCTCCCATCTGCAGGCACGCATTTAGTATGCAAGGCCCGTGGAGTAGCATCCCCCTCGCTGCAAGGAGCCGGCTAGTTTATGGTGTCACCTGCCTAGTAGGGCTCCCGCCGCCTGTTCTACTATGGTCACCGACACATGCGATCTCTATGACCCGTCGATGTTGTCGCGTTGGCCCTAGACGGTCTAGCCAGGTCCGATGGCGCGGCTCAAAAGGTTCGGCCGGCGCCATGTCTTGGACGCTCATTAAAGGGAGCGCCGCGCGCCCTGATACCGATGCCGTGGTTCCTGGGCGCCATTCAAATAAGACCGCCTGCCTCGTCGTCTGTGCTCCTGGCTTCTGAATCACTAAGTTATCGGATCTCCGCTTAGAGCCTGCTAGCTGCCGACTAGAAACTTGACACTATGCGCTTGACTTCGAGCCCGATCTTGCTCCTCCAGCTGGCCGGTACGGCATTGGCCCTCCCCGCGGAGATAGCGACGGACAGACATGGCGGAGCGCCGCGGCCGAACCATGCGAGGGCCCATCAAGTGAAGCAGGCGTTCGAAACGTCGTGGCAAGGCTACTACAAGAACGCGTTCCCCCACGACACGCTACGACCAATCAGCAATGGCTACGAGGATGACAGGTGTGTTTCCGTCTACTTGCAGCGTGAGAACATTGTATCTGACAAGTGCGACGAAACAGGGACGGCTGGGGAGTGACGGTAGTGGATGCGCTGTCAACTGCCATTATCATGGGCGAGGCCAAGATTGTGGGCCAGATGCTTGACCACATTGCCAAGATCGACTTCACCACTACGAAGAAACCCGGCGATAGTATTTCGCTTTTCGAGAGCAATATCCGATATCTCGGTGGTCTGATCTCCGGTACGCCGCCAGACGTCCCTGAACAAGGATAGCTTAGCCCGCTGCGCTACTGACTAACACGACGCAGGGTATGACCTGCTGAAGGGCCCGATGAAGTCTCTTGCCCCTGATTCTAAGAAGGTGGATGCCCTCTTGAAGCAGGCGGTAAGCCTCGCGGACAGCCTCAGCATCGCCTTCAACACGACGAGCGGCGTCCCGGACCCGACGGTGTTCCTGAACCCCACGAGGCGCATCAGCGGCTCTTCTTCCAACAACATCGCCGAGGTTGGCACGCTGGTCTTGGAGTGGACGCGCCTTAGCGACATCTCAGGCAACAAGAAGTACGCCGAGCTCGCGCAAAAGGGCGAGTCATATCTCATCCACCCGACGGGCAGCCCCGAGGCGTGGCCTGGGCTGGTGGGCAGCGACGTGAGGACCTCGGACGGCGCCTTTATCAACAGCAACGGCGGCTGGTCCGGCGGCACGGATAGCTTCTACGAGTATCTGATCAAGATGTACCAGTACGACCCCCAGACGTTTGCCGAGTACAAGGACCGCTGGGTGCTGGCGGCGGACTCGACCATTGCGCACCTGGCGTCGCACCCGACGAGCCGCAAGGACTTGACGTACCTGTCGCAGTATTCCGGACAGACGACGATCCCGGTGTCTAGCCACTGTGAGTTGACCCGCACTCATGTTCCGTCGCACCGCAGGTACGAACTGCCGCTAACACGAGGGGCGTGCAACAGTGGCCAGCTTTGCAGGCGGCAGCTTCATCCTCGGAGGCGTCCTGCTGGGCGAGGACAAGTACAAGAAGTTCGGCCTCGAGCTCGCCAAGTCGTACTTCAACAACTACAAGACGTCGCCGTCGGGCATCGGGCCCGAGGTGTTCCGCTGGGTCGACGCCGCGCTGCCCGCCGGCTCCGGCAACAACGCGCCGCCGCCGGACTCGCAGAAGGGCTTCTACTCCACGGCGGGCTTCTACACGACGGCGGGCCAGTATATCCTGCGGCCCGAGACGTGCGAGAGCATCTACTACGCGTACCGGCTGACGGGCGACACGCAGTGGCAGGACATGGCGTGGGAGGCGTTCCAGGCCATCGCCAAGGTGACGCGCGCGGGCAGCGGCTTCGCGGAGCTCCAGGACATCATGCAGCCCAACGGCGGCGGCTTCTACGACGAGATGCAGAGCTTCTGGATGGCCGAGACGCTCAAGTACCTGTACCTCATCTTCGCGCCCGAGTCCGAGGTGCAGCTGCAGCTGCAGGGCGGCAAGAGCCGGTACGTGTACAACACCGAGGCGCACCCCGTGAGGGTCCGCGGGTGATTTGCCCTGTACAAGGTGCCTATATATATGGCCCGTGCGATGAATAGCACCTCGTATATGGCTTGTGCGATGAAGAGCTGCGTCTATACTGCGTGACCCGTTGCCGCTATCGTACACTCGGGCTGTCCCGTACCGGACGCCTCCCAGTCTGGAGCTCACGCCCCGCCCTCCCTCTTTGCGTACTCGTCCTCCATGCGCTCCTCGTACAGCCGGTCGGCCTCCTCCTCGGCCTGCGTCTTGGCGCGCGTCGCGCCCGCGCCTGTGTCTACGCCCGCGCCGGCGGGGGCCTCGCCGCCCTGCTTCTGGGCGGTGCTGTCCTGCTGCTGCTGCTGCTCCTTGTCGGAGGCGGTGGTGGTGGGGAGGCCCATGGTGGTGCTTGACGGATCTTGTGAGTGTGGGGTGCGAGGTGGTTGCGTGGTGGGAAACGGTGGTGGAGAGGCGGCGATTTATTAAGGGCGGCGAGTGGCGAATGGTGTCGTCACACCTCACACCTGCGGGTCATCCCGCTGCAATGCCGTCAGGCACAAGGGACCCAAGGCGCGCGGTATTGCCAAGAAGCATGTTGGTCAAAGTTGGAGTCTGGATTCTTTCTCGACTATTATACCACGAGGGCGCATACAGCCCCTCGCCGAAACTACACACCGTTGAAACAGTAATCCTCCGTAGTCTATTCGTACGCGCACCGAAAGCCAAAGATCCCGTACGCCTTGCGCCGGCTACACCACCCCTTGCACGCATCAAAACTCCCTGCTCTCGCCAATGTCGCAGACGTCAAAGACGCCCGTCTCGGGGATCCCGCGGCGGCGCAGCGCCTCGCGCAGCACGCGCGGCGGCTCGAGCACGTCCTCCATGGTCAGCGCCCAGGTGCCCCAGTGGATGCCCATGGCGCGGGCGCAGCGCGTGTCGCGGAAGATCTCGACCGAGTCGAAGGGGTTGGCGTGCATGGCGGAGAAGGCGGCGCGCGGGTAGTAGGCGCCGATGGGGATGAGGCCCAGGTCAAAGGGCCCGCGCAGGGCGCCGATCTGCGCGAACTGCGGGCAGCGCGGCAGCGCCTCGTACGCCGGCCCGTAGTCGTCGACGCCGGCCGGCAGCCGCGGCACGGCGCGGTAGCCCGTGTCGCCGCCGAACCAGACGGAGCGGTCCCCGGAGCGCACGGCCCACGAGCACCACAGCGTCGTGTCCTTGTCGAACGGCGAGCGCGCCGACGTGTGCTGGCACGGCAGGCAGGAGACGCGCGCCGCGATGCTCTGCTTGCCACCGCTGCCGCCCTCGGCGCTGCTCACCTCGACGGCCAGCTCCGCGTCCTCCCACCAGTCCATCTCGGTGACGTTGCGCAGCCCGCTGCGGCGGAACCACTTCTCCAGGCCCAGCCCGACGAAGAACTGCACGTCCGGGTGGCGGCGCTGGATCTCGAGCACCGACGTGTGCGACAGGTGGTCGTAGTGGCTGTGGCTGATGACGACGGCGTCGACGAGCGGGATGTCGCCGACGTCGCACGGCCGCGGCGTGTACCGCTTGGGGCCCATGAAGGTGAAGGGCGAGCAGCGGTCCTCGAAGACGGGGTCGAAGAGCACGCGCAGGCCCGACGGGAACTCGACGTAGTAGCACGCGTGCCCGAGCCACGTCGCGCGCAGCTGGCCCGACGCCTGGCGGCCGGGCAGCCACCGCGGCGCGACCACGGGCACCGTCGGCGGGCTCGTGTCGGGCTGCTTGAGGTCGCCCGTGACGAGCGGCCACAGCACGTTGCGCACCATGGACGTGAAGGAGACGGGGTTCGAGTACGACGGGTACGGGTTGCGGAAGCCCGCCACGCTGCCGCCCTTGACGACGTGGTGCGGGTTCGCCTCGGCCTCGTCGGGCAGGCTCGCGCGCGCGGGCACCCTGGACACGGTCGTCGAGTACGTGTGCGATGCCGCCGCCGCCGCTATGGGGGCCGTCGACGACGTCGTCGACGCCATGGCCGCCGCCGCCGCGATTGCGATGCCTGTGCCGGAGAGCGCGATGGGGTATCGGTGCTGCCAGAGACGGGCGGTCCACTGGGCGGCGAGGCGCGGCATGTGTAGCAGCGAGAGCGCAGAGAGGGGGGGGGGGGGGGGG
>JALHCC010000412.1:0-39399 GCA_024340765.1 Tolypocladium cylindrosporum | reverse complement strand
GGGGGGGGGGAGGGCCGCGGGAAACCACGTACGTTGCCATTGTGAGTCTTGTGAGGGATTGGACGGCAATCCGCGTCTCGAGTGTCTGGCTTTGCTGCGGTATCAGGAGAGTTGATGGGAGAGGGCCAAGCGAGAGACGCGGGAAGCACAAGTCTATATGCGGGCGAGACGGCGGGAGAGAAGGCGGGAGAGAAGGCGGGAGAACGCGAGACGAGCGAGCTTTAAAAGTCTACAACGCCTACGAGTAGATCCAGCAATGGATCGTGCCCCCCGAGAAACCCACTTCTCGCCGCTGGCCGTGCCTCTTTTCGCCGGCAGCAGAGCTCGTCATTGCGCCGGCCGACGAGTAAGAAGGCGGCGCGATGGCGACAGCCCGGGCGGGCGGGATGGCGTGCGACAGCCCGACGTCTCCACCAGCCCATCTTTCTCCGAGGTACGGAGCGCGATCCACGCGGCTATTCCCATGTATGTGCTCTGCCTACAAAGTGCGAAAGAAGTCAAGCCATCTATAGTATGCGATATGCAGTGCGCAGTATCTATGTACATTCGTCGTCGCTCGTGTGTTGGTGTCGCGGCTCTATACCCCCTGTTCTCGCATCTCCGGTCTCCGGGCCGCCCCCGACTGCCGCGGGCCAGTAGAATCGCGAGGTGAACGAGGAACGGCATGGCAGTGGCCGTACAGGGTCCGTCTCTGCCCGGTGTCTGATGCTGGGTCTATACGCAAGTCTATGCGACGTGCCGGCGTCGAGAGCGGACCGTCGTCGATGGCTCAGTGGATCTTGGGCATCATCTGCGGCAAGTCAGTCGGTCGGCCTCTGCCTCGTCTGCTGGACGCGGAGACGGGCTGCTTACCGACGCGTACTTGGGCGAGACGTACAGCGCGTCCGCCTCGGTCAGGACGGTCGGCTCCTGGCCCGGCTCGGCCAGCAGCTCGATGCGGCCCTTGACCCAGGCCTTGCGGCCCTCGACCTTTGTCGTCTCGGCGCGCAGCACGAGGAAGCTGCCGGCGGGCGCGGGCTTGCGGTAGTTGATGTTGAGGTTGGCCGTGACGCCGATGTTGTGCGGCAGCGCGCCGAAGCAGCACCAGGCGAGGCCCTCGTCGAGCATCGTCGCCAGCATCCCTCCGTGCACGATGCCCGGGTGCCCGCACAGGTCCTCGCCGACGTAGACGATGGACACGAGCGACTTGCCGCCGGCCTCGGTCCACGTAAAGGCCGGCACCGGCACCTTGCGCGGGCCCATGAGCGCGGCGCCCGTGAGGCTGCGCGCGCGGTACTGCGCCGGCATCTTGACGTGCGGCCGCGACTCGGTGAGCTCCGGCCGCTGGCGCAGCGCCGCCACGAGCGGGTGCGCGTTGATGGCGGCCTCGGCCCGCCGCGCCTCGTCGTCGTCGATGTCGGGCACGAACTTGCGCAGGCTCTCCTCGTCCGAGTAGAAGCCCAGGCCGTTGGCCGTGAGGACCTTCCACGAGGCCGCCGCCCCGATGGCGCTGAAGGCGAGGCCCACGAGCGCCATGGAAACGGCCCTGCCGAGGAGCCCGCCCTGCCCTGCGGCTCTTTGGCCTCCGGCCGAGTTGCCGTTGCTGCCTGGCGGACGAGGCGGTCCGTCAGCATCGCGCACCTCGGCGGGGGGAGACATCACGGCTCGACTCACCTGCGGATGCCGTCGTCGTCGTCGTCGCCGCCGCCGCTTGCCCTGCCGCTTCTCCCGGCGCCGAGTACGCCCGGCGCTGCATCTGCCGCGCCGTCTCCAGCAAAGGAGCCCGGGTCCGGCACCGGGATCCGGCGCGCGACGTCGCCGCCGCCGTCATCCCCTGCTGCGCAAGGCGGCGCGCGAGCTTTTGGCTGAACATGGCCGTCTGCGGTGTGATGCCTCTATTGCCCGGGCGTATCCGTGCCTCTGTCTATCGCGTCGCGCTACCAGGAATAACAGGCGGAGAGGGAGAGGAGAGAGCGGGAGGGAGAGGAGGCGACAACAGGAGAGGGGGACGGGATGCGGCGTTGAGGCTGGGTTCCTGATATCCGAGGTTCGGTACTTTTTTTGGGGGCGGTTGATGAGCGAGCTCCGCCGCCTCTACGTCGCGGCGCGGCATCGGCCGGCTCTGTGAGTGGCCATCCAGCAAGCCATCCCAGTCGGGCGCGTCAGCTGAAAGACGTCTGTATGTACTTTGTACGATTGACATTATACCCCGTGTATCCTTGCGACAAAGACAACATGATGGTGTCATTGCGCCGCTTGATCCCGCTGTGGCAGCCTGTATTCGTGTACCCCCCACCGCAAGCCAATGATGACGGACATCAACGTGGGATCAGCTGTCATGAAACCCAAAGTCGCTACGGAGTGCACGGCGACGCTCATCAGCCAACCAAGAACAGGGCGCGAGTTCCAGCCGCCATCACAGCATCCTGTGGCTGCGGGGTGCCCTGCCCTGCTCTGGAGCATGACTTCATCCTAACCGCCAGGTACAAATACGCCGTCTTCCCGTCCCGGGCCTTTCTGTAGACCGGCAACAACACTCCCCGAATCGCCTCTTCCCAAGAACGTAGACAACATGGTATGGGGATGCCCTCTCGCCGCGGCAACCCTTGCTGAATGACATAGGCCACCGCAGACACCGTCAAGCTGGGACCTCCCCACGCCCCCAAGGAGGAGTCCGTCAACGCCTTCACTCACCTCCTCCCGGAGCTCAAGCGTAGCCTCGTCCACCTGCGCCACGACCACCAGAGTACGCCTGCCCGCGACTAGGTAGTCGGCTCACAGCCTGATCACTGACCGCCGAGAACAGAGCACGAGGCAGAGTACTTCGCCGCCGTGGTAAGACTCCATCCGCCGCTGAATCGCAGCGTCCACGCGGGCCCAGCCCACTGACTCCACGTCCAGGACCACTTGAACGACCATCAGCTCGCCGGCTTCGGCCCCGGCGACCTCGTCTCCGTCCGCGTCGCCTCCTCTGCCTACGGCATCCACCTCTTCGGCAAGGTTCGGATCCCCGCCATGCCCGAGTCCGGCCCCGCCTTCATCCACTTCCGCGCCTTCATCGCCGGCGGCGAGGAGCCTCCGAAGCTTCACAGCATCCACACGGAAGAGAAAATCGAGGCGGGAGGCGGCAGGACGTATCGGGCCGTCTTCACCAGTGACGACGAGCTCGAGTGGTTCGAAACCTGATTGGGGGCCCATCGAGCTTATGCACATGTACCTGTTGTGTTGAAATTGATATCCTTCTACATGCCCTCTTCCTCTCCCGCCAATAGCTCTGCGTAGTCGTCCACCGACGCAAACATGGGCAGGTCCTTGAAGGCCTTCCGTCGAGCCTTCTTCGTGTCCTTCTCTCCGTCCTTGGCTTCCTCTTCTTCTCCTTCTTCTTCTTCATCCCCGCCAACCGCCAATAGCCCGTCTTCGTCGCCCTCTTCGTCGTCTGACCCGGCCATCAGTTCGTCATCCTCCATGTCGCTATCGAGTGACAGGGCCGGCGATGAGCCATCCTCCGAAGCCATGTCCAGCTCGTCCAGATCATCGAAGCCAACATCCGACGCATCGTCGTCAATGTCGGGCTGGGCCGACACCAGTGCCTCCCATATCTCATCCTCGGCCATCTCTTCCTCATCTGCACCCTCCTTCTTAGCCGGCTTCGGCTCCTTCGAGGCATGTTGGAAGTATTCGTGGAAGAAGACGTCTTCGGCAGCAACGTCCTCAACCTTCTTCTTCCAGAATGCGGCCGAGTTGACAGGCGCGGCAGTAGCACCCGCACCCCTGCTGCCCAGCCAGATGTCGCCCAGGTCCTTCGTGGCCCTGAGAGGCTGCATGATGGACGCGCCACGGGTAGAGTCGGTCGACTTGGGGTTCCTGTACACAAACTTGTCCAAGAACCTAATCAGTGAGTGGCTTTCCAGGTCGGGCTTTGGCATCTTCCGGCTCTTGTCCAGCAGAGAAGCCGCAAACACGCTGACGGACGGGTGAAAGTGCGTTTGAGTAGGAATCTAGACAAACGCGTCAGCGAGACGCAATAGATACAAACGGCTACCCAACTTACCATCTCCCACAGGCAGCTTCTCTGGGCGTTGCTGTGCTCAGGATTCCGTTTCCGTCCGTCGTACTGGGGCTGTTCCTTGGACGCCTCGTCGTCGAAAACTGACGTCTCCGGCTCTTCCACCAACGTGGACAAGTCGGGGAACGTTTCTCGCAGATGTGAGATGACGTATAGCAGTCCACAGACAAACGGCGGTTGGTGCAGCCCGGCAACTTGGAGCATTCTCTTAGCAAAGGCCTTGACTCGTCGAACATCGACATCGCTCTTCAAAGCTCGGAGCAGCAAGTTCAGGTAGAGCGCCTGCTTAGACGACGTCACCAGCCGAGGGTCCAGCAAGGACTCATAGAGCGTCCGGTAAAAACGGTCGTTCGCCAGGTTTCTTGCTGCAGAGAGATGCTGGATCAAGAGCAGGGCCTGCATGCCTGTATTGAAGTTTGCCGAGTGGGCAATCTTGAAGAGCGTGTTCAGGTGGGTTTCCATGCTATTAAAGGTCAGCTTAGGTACGGAGACAGGCATCTTGGGTTGGCATACATGGCATCGTTGGCGCCTACGAATGGCGCAGCACGGTTGACACCGGTCAATATAGCCGACACCAGCTTGTCTGCGGCTTCAGTTTCTGGCACCGCGGGTTTCGAGGGCCCAGTCTTCCCAGACTTGTTGGCCGCTCGTTCGCCCTTTGGCTTCCCGTTTTGCTTTGCCGGGATGTCCTTGTCCTCGTTTGCGTCGCCAGAGTCGATCTGTGTGCCGCCGAATCCGAGATTCCCCGCCTTCAGTAACGTCACGAAAATGTCAAAATAGATGCGGATCAGCGACTCCGCAACAGTAGGTTCCTTGCTGCTCAGGATGGTCTGGTTGAGAGTGTTGATTGCGTAGTACTTGGACCGCGAGTCTTGCGAGGGATTGAGAAGAATGTCTTGCTCAATCGTTCGGACAATGATGGGCTTCATCCCTGGGTGAGAGACTTGGAGTTGCAATAGCAGGTATGAGGCGCGAGACGCGATTTTGCGATCTCTGTCGCCCAGTTTGTTGACAAGGAGCGTGAGCAAGTTCGACTCTTGCTCTGGTTTGTCCTTCAGGAGGCCGTAGACAAAGTCCACCGCCTTCATGCGCGAGTACTCAATCTCGTCAGAGCACCACGCTTCCAGCAATTGGATGATCTTGAAGTAGGTCTCTTTCAGCCAGTCCTCGTATATCCAAGCTATCAGGTGAGCTCCAGTGACCTTGCCGGGGAGTTGCTGGCTAGGGTTCCATGACTTGACCGAGTTTCGCTGCAGAGCCCCCAGCAGGCCTGGCTGGCTCTGGAAGGTTCGCAGGCGCCGATCCGAGGGCAGCAGCGTTCCCGGCCCCAGCAAATCGACAAGTGCTCCAATGGCGCCGATCGCCTGGGCACGACTCTTCTTGGAAGCCAGCGTCATGAGGGCGTCAAACGCGCGCGTGTTATGGACGGGCGATTCTTGGATTGCCAGCGTGAGAGCGGACACCTTGTCGGTGAGAGTACCGGAGGACATGATGGTGGACAGGAACTTATGCGACGAAGACGCAAAGACGCTCGTCCTGTACTTGCCGGAATCCTCCTCCAGAAAAGTTTTGGCGTGCTGTTTAAGGGACTCGACAGAGCCCATAAACGGGCCAAGTTGGTCAGAAGTTGGTCCGGGCAGGTTCCGCAGCCCAGCAGAGTGCCAATCAGCCAGCGGCTCGAATGTCTGGTCTACTGTCAGCGGTCAACGATACTGGCAACGAAGAATTTGCACTTACCATGCCCCCAGGTTTGCGATTTCCGTTCTGCTGAGGTGCATCGCTCTCGGAGTCATCTTGCTCCTCCTCTTCCTCCTCTTCCTCGTCGTCGTCCTCATCTTCTTCCTCTTCACCCTCGTCGACGTCGCTGGCTGCCTCTGGCGCGAGTTCGGCAAATCCGAGCTCCTTGGACAAAGCAGCCAGCTCTTCTTTCAGGCGCTTGTCAACGGGCCGCTTCGAATCCTTGACGTAATCTTCATCGTCTGAGTTGACCTCGTTGATGAGCTCCAGATCCTTTTCGTCTCCTCCCAGCGCCTTGATTTCGGCAAGCAAAGCAGCCTGGTCGACTTTGCGGTCTTTTGGGCCGCTTTTGGGTTGTCCATTCTCAGGCCCGCGCTGTCTCTTGGGCTGCTGCTTGTCTGAGGCGTTGGTGGGCGGCTGCTTTCGCTTCTGATCTTTGCCGCTCAGGCTCTGATCAATTCTGGACGTGAGTTGCGCGAGGGCGTCTTCATTGAAGCTGCGACCCTCATGCGAGGGCCGGGGGCCCTTGCCTTTCTTCGCTGGCTTGGGCATTGGGTCGATTCTGCGGCTTGAAATGTCCTGGCTTCAAGTTTCAACTCTTGGGTGAAAATCGTCAACTTTGAACTTTTTCGGAGGGTCTATCTTATCGGCCCCACTTCATAGCGCTTAGCGCGGCACCCCTGCACGACGCGCCTAACTGCCCCATCGAGCTTCATTTCTACCGCCCCGAGGCCCCTAACACCACTTCAATACTTTGGCTGTGGCAGTGAGTGAACGATCAGTGCTCATTTTCTGTCATTGGCGGGGATGGGGCGCGGCATGAATTAGCACTCGGCGCGCCATACCTTCACCGAACATGGTGTGGCTCGGGAGATGTGTCCTGGTGAGAACCAGCGCTCTCACCTCGGCTAGAGCCTTCTCGCATACGAGCTCGAACAGAGCTGAGCGGACCCGGTCAACTTTGTCGAAAATATGGGTGCCGACTGGCGGAGTATCAGTTACAGAAGGAGAATGTGAGTCGCAAAGGCTCAAGGCTTCAATTTGAACCAGCTGACGGCTCTGCTAGCTGGACATGGAAAACTTATCCGGGCAGGCTTCCTGCGGCAGGTGAGCTCATACCGAGCCAAAGATAGCATAGCCCATACTAACAGTAACTTCAAGGCTCATTCGGGCATCTTTCAGCTGCTGCCTTTGGGTTTGCGTGTGCAGCAAAAGATTGAGGCCTTGCTGGACAAGCACATGGAATCCATAGGTCCGTTGCAAGCTCCCTGGGCTCCGGGTAATGGCATCATCTGACCATGCCTCTCAGGGGCCTCACGTCTCTCCCTGTCAACCATTACTTCCGAGGACTTGTGGAAGAAGAGCGGTCGGTTAGAACGAGTCTCGCCAGAGGTGAGTTCACTCGAGCCCCTTGTTGGACAAAGGCTGACGTCTCTAGCTCTTTCGGCTCACCGATCGAAAGGACATGCCACTCATGCTGTCCCCCACTCATGAGGAAGAAATAACGAGTCTTGTAGCGGGGACCTTGAAGTCATACAAGGATCTGCCGCTGAGGCTGTATCAAACAAGTGAGTCTGCTGAACTAGCGCGGAAGGGGACTCACTAACTCTGTGGTGTCAGCTCGAAAGTACCGCGATGAGATGCGCCCACGCCACGGCCTGTTACGGTCTCGGGAGTTTACCATGAAGGACTTGTACACTTTCGACACGTCAAAGGAATCTGCCACTGAGACGTACCGAGAGGTGTCTGCTGCCTATCGCGCGTTCTTCGCCGACTTGAAGCTACCCGTCTTGGTGGCTGAGGCAAGCTCGGGAGACATGGGCGGTGACCAGAGTCACGAATACCACCTGGCCAACGCCATCGGAGAAGACACGGTTGCGACATGTACCAGCTGTGGGTATACTGCCAACGACGAAGTGGCAATGGCTCGGCCGCCGCCCAGGGATGGCCAGCGCACAGGGGAGAACGCGGTGGAGGGCGACTTCCGTGTTTGGCGCGGCATCACTAAAGATCGCAAAACGCTCGTCAATGCCTGGTATCCTCGGCATGGCAACGCTTCGGCGGACACGGATATTAACGTTCACGCAGTAAGGGAAGTTGTTCCTGAGCTAGATGCCAGTATCAACGACCCCGTGCGCTCGATGGGCGATGCGTTGAAACATGAAGAAGGGGGCTCATCTTCAGTCATTCGGCTAGTCAATGTTGTCGACTCGAGGCTGGCCTCTGCGTTCGGGGAGCTCCAGGCGAAGCTTCCTGTCGTTCCGACCGAGTTGGGCAATATCTCCATCAACCAATCCTCTGTGACCGAGGCTTTCACGGGAGAGGCGCTCAACCTCCTGCACCTTGCAGATGGCGACGGATGCCCTCGGTGCGAGACAGGGTCACTGCAGGTTCATCGTGCCTTGGAGTTGGGCCATACATTCTACCTCGGTACTCGCTATTCGGAGCCATTGGAGTTGTCTGTGTTACTTCCCAACACCTCAGGTGGCCCCGTTCCTGTGCAGATGGGTTGCTACGGGATTGGCGTTTCACGCATATTCGGTGCGGTTGCAGAGCACAAAGCAGATCAACGCGGTCTCAACTGGCCCCGCGCCATTGCCCCGTTTGAGGTCGTCATCATCCCGACTTCCGGAGTGAGCCCGGAGACTCTGGGCTTTTACGATTTGCTCGCCGGTCAGGGCTCTCTAAGCCCGGACTTTGACGTTGTCTTGGACGATCGCAAAGAGACTTTTGGCTGGAAGATGCAGGATGCTGACATGATTGGGTATCCCGTCGCCGTCGTGCTCGGGAAGGCATGGAGGGATAAGGGAATCTGCGAGGTACAGTGCCGAAGTCTCGCCTTGAAAGAGAATGTGGCCGTCGATGATGTACCCGCATATCTCAGAGACCTGTTGGCCCGATTGTAAGATGTCTGGAAAGAGCTGGCGTTATAGGGGCCAGCAATCACTGTTGGTATTATTACATACTTTGTACAATATGGGCACTCTGCTATTGGGAACAATATACTATGCAAAAGATTTAAACTTGTTGATTTAAAATTGTTTTCTCGATAAAGCTGCTCGGACTTTTGGGTCTGTTGTATCTTCACGCTGGCGGCCCTGTGACGTCGTGCTGGCTCCTTGTCGGCAGAATTTCCAACCCCACCACCAATTATTGCACCGAGGGGCATCATCAACCCACCGCGTCCCAGCTTCGCCCTGTCGCACACGCCAGCAAAGCCGGCATCACGACCATGTCTGGCGAACGCGAGACCAGTACGAGCTGCCCCGTCGCCTGCCGATGCGCCGCGCCGCGCCGCTAACCGCTTGCCCCCCCTCGCAGTCAATCTCGACACCCTCGAGCCCCAGCAGCTCGCGCAGGTCAAGAAGCAGCTCGACGAGGAGCTCGAGCACCTGACCTCGTCCTTTGCGCAGCTCCACGGCGCGCAGAACAAGTTCAAGGACTGCCTGCGATGCGTCAATAGCCGGTCCACGGCGTCTGATTGTGCGTTTCACCATGCGCTACCTGCCCGCAAAGCAGACGACGTTTGTAATACTAAAGCTTGTCGAACCACAGCGCACAGCTCGGTCCTGGTCCCGCTGACCAACTCGTTGTACGTACGAGGCGAGCTCACCGACTCGGATAGCGTGCTGGTCGATGTCGGCACAGGGTTCCTGGTGGAAAAGGTCGGCATACATGGGAGACGGACTCTGCTGTGCTGTGCGTCGCTAACGTGCGTATAGAAGTTGAAGTCGGCGGAGCAGTTCTACGAGGGCAAGGTGTCGGAACTGTCCAACAATCTCAAGGAGCTCGAGGTTATTGTACAACGGAAACAGGCCAACGTGAGGGCTGTGGAGGAGGGTATGCACGCCCGCCCTGCCATTGTCAATACGCGCTGACGCTGACCCCAAACAGTTCTGAGGCTGAAGCTCATGGCTGCTCAAGGATCCCAAGCTTAGACGGCCGGTTGATGACACGGAGAGAACAGGGCATGAGATGCACGCAGCGACCATGAATAGCTGATTCAGATTCCAATCTGGCGATTAGGGCTAGAATGCTAAATAGGACATCGGTTGTCCTGCTCAAAGGGCCACTAATACGCCGTCGTCCTCCGTCTTGTCGTCTTCTGTCTTGTCCTCCTTCGGCTTGTCCTCCTTTGGCTTGTCCTCCTCCGGCTTGTCCTCCTCCGGCTTGTCCTCCTCCGGCTTGTCCTCCTCCGGCTTGTCCTCCTCCGGCTTTTTCTCCTCCGGCTTTTTCTCCTCCATTGCCGCGCTCAAGTCTGCTGCCTCCAATGCAGACTGGATCTCGAGAACGTGCTCCAGGAACTCCATGAATCTCTCCTCCAGGCCCGGGCTGCGACCCAGCCATATGTCTTGGAGACCGGGGCCCCAATCCTTCCTTCGTTCTCCAGGGCTAACGTGGTTTATAGCTTCGTCCCAGTGCTGTCCGTAAAACTCGACTCCCCACCAAGTCTCCGGATCCTTGTTTGACTTCAGCCCGCTCCATGCTTGGGTGACGCTTATCTCGATAATGAAGGGCGTATCTTTGAAAGGCACAAGGATCGAGGTTCTCAGCAAGGTTTCGTCTACCTTGTCGCCTCCAACCCCTGTCGTCATCACCACCCTTGGTGGCTTGAGTATAGCGGCCTGATTACCTCCAGCTCTATCAGGGATCAACACGATGCCCCCCACCAGATTGCGAAGCTCGGTCGGTATGGTGGCCGTGGTGTCGTAGGACTCAACCTGCAGATTCCAGTCAAGTTCCCTAGGACGAGTTAGCTGGTGCCTGTTAGATCAGGTTCGTGGCAAAACCAACATGTCTGGCGCAGCCACTGTCCAGTTCAAGCGTGTCCACCTGTCTGCCCTGGTCATTCTGCTTGCAGACACATGCACTCTCTCCGCTGATGGCGTCTCAATCTCAGCCGCAAGCTCATGGTCCCCAATCTGCAACAGCACGGCGCACCGATGCTGCACGCCAAGGATCTCGTGATCGAGGATTCCTGCAACGGGGTCCATCAGGCGCTGTACGACTTTGTCGGCAACGTGTGCACCGGGTAGGCTTGAGACAATGTTAGCTTTTGGGAAGCAAGCACTGCTGTGCCTCTACTCACCGAGTCTCCAGGGCAGCTCCTCCACGGACCGAGTATCCCGGTACCATTTCTGCAAAGTCGGCATAGGTCATCTCATTGCCGAGCCCCTTCTTCCTCGTCCGCACCTGCAAGTGGCCAAAGTTGACGCGCATCTTGAGGTCGGTTCCCAAGCCCCTCAACAGGTCCATCGAGGGCACAAAACCGGAATGAAGTTGGTGAAAAAGCTCGAGTGCAACTGGCAAAGTATCGCCAGTGATGCTCTTCACTGTTTCAACATGGGGGCGTGTGTTTACGTCGACTCTGACGATAGCGCTGTCGGGGACATGGACAGGCTTTTGAGCTAAGAAGCGCGTGGTCGGGTTCCCGCCCGAAAGCCGCATGTCGTGGAGGACCCAGTTGATCTCGCTCATGGCTTCTTGCAGCCGACGAATGTTCTCACAGCGAAGTTCGAGGATGTTTGGCTGGACGCGCGTGATCCAGACCTTGTGCTTTTTTCGGATGGGGTCCAGAGCGGTAGGGTTGTCCAAGCCGCGGGGCAGCATATGCTGTCCAGGAATTACCAGACTGGCCTGACTATAAGTAAGTCGACGGTGCTAAAGCAAGGGGAGTCGCCGTCATCTACCTGGATGAGACGCGGATCAATAGGAGGAACACCCAAATACCCTTCCTCAGCGGCTGCGGCGGATGCTTGGCGCTTCGTATGCATCTGATGTTTTGCGCTCTCCATTCCCTCTCTCTTTACAAAGGGCTTGCTTCCCCCATCCGAGCTGTGCTGCCTGGACGAGCGACGGCCCGAGTCTCTTGCCTTCCTAGCCGGCGGAGGGCCTCCTTGGCGCCTGTTCATCGTCGCTGTTGCTCCAGCTCTTATAAACCCAATATTGTCGCGGGGAATCCTGCAGATAGCGAATGCAAAGTGGAGGATGAAAAGAAGAAACAAAGTCGGGGTGATCGAGCGTTGTGGCAATAGAAAGGGCAGGTCACGGGTTGTTGGCAATGGAAAGGGCAGTCACGGGGTTGTGCCTGAGCGGTGAGGCAGCTTTGATTCACGGTGCCTGCAGACGACTAGCAATGGGCTAAACAACAACTACATTCAATTTGTAATACAATGGCCATTGTATTCGGCGTTTCTGTGACATGCAAACACCCTTGTGGTGTTGAAGACCGTTTATACAGCTCAGGAGGATCCAATCCGCTGCCACCGAGTTTCTACAGTTAACGCAGGCCGCGGCGTCTCCCTTAGGGCCCAAATCGTAATAGAAAATAAAATAAAACATTGTGCTCTCACCTTGCTTTGCTGTTGTTGAGCTATACAATGTCGCTGGTTGAATGTTGGGCGCTTAGTCATCGCACATGTCACAGCCAGCAAGCTGCGAACAGAGTCGCGTCTCCCTCGACGCGTAAATGAGCAAGCTGGCACACACATCCAACGACGTCACCATGGCGCCGCAGAGCCTCACCAAACGGGATGCAGAGCCCCAAAGCCGGCGCAAACGACCTCTCCCCGGCGTCACCCGCGAGGATTCGGACGACGAGCTCGGAAGCGATGACCTGCCCTGGCAATGGATCTACAACGTCGAGTCCCCGGAGCGCAACGGCGACGACTCGCAGAGCGAGAGGAAGCGGAGGAAGGTCTCTGGCAGCAAGATTGTCGGCGCCCGCATGGGTAGCTTCGAGTGCCGCGTGGGCGACTGCGTGCTCCTCAAGGCCGACGGGTCCAATGAAGCCTGGGTGGCCATCATCTGCGAGTTCATCGAGGACGATGGCGAGGGCGACAAGGCTGCCAACTTCATGTGGTTCTCGACCGAGAAGGAGATCCGGAACAAGGACAAGAAGCGCAACGACTTTCACTGGGTACTGCCGCCCCCTCTACTCCCCGCCAGCGCGAGACTGAACGGGACTAACCCGAACAACTAGAACGAGCTCTACGTCTCCCCGTCCTGGGACGTGAACCCCCTGGCCTCCATCAACGGAAAGGCAAACGTCACATCGCTAGAAGCATTTCTCTCCAAGTTCCCGTCGGGGAAGATACCTCGCCATTACCCGGAGTATGGAAAGACGTTCGTCTGCCGGCGCGGCTGCAACACCCGGACGGCGACGTACACCGACGAGTTCGTCTGGGAGGACATCTACCGAGGCGGAGACGACGTCTTTGACCTGATTGAGATGGTGGAGAAAAGCACCAAGGCGGCTCGCGGACGCCGCAAGGCTCGAAGCCAGTCGCCGCAGGAGACTGCTTACTTGCCCCAGACGCCAACCAAGGGAGGGGCTAGATCGGTCAGAACCCCCCAGTCGAAGCGTGGGCATGCGGAGCCTGGCTCGCGTTCACAGAAGAGGTATGCGGCTTTCCCCCTCCGAGGCATCATACGGACTTGCTCTGACCATCCACCAGGGGCGCGGGCAAGAAGCTCGAATTCACCCCCTTGGCAACTCGAAAGCTCTCTCCCAGCAACGTCCAGTCGTCCCCCTTTCAGATCGCGCGCTCTCGCCTTCATGTATCCTCGGTACCAACCAGTCTTCCCTGCCGCGAAGGGGAATTTTCCCTCGTCTACTCGCACCTCGAAGCTGCCATTACTGAGGGGACCGGCAACTGCATCTACATCTCCGGGACGCCTGGCACAGGAAAGACGGCCACGGTGCGCGAGGTCATCTCTCGGCTGGAAGACGCCGTTGGCTCGGACGAGCTGGACGACTTCATCTTCGTCGAGATCAACGGCATGAAAATCACCGACCCTCACCAGTCGTACACATTGCTGTGGGAGGCGCTCAAGGGCCAGCGAGCTAGTCCCTCGCAGGCTCTGGACCTCCTGGAGCGGGAGTTTAGCAATCCCAGTCCGCGGCGTACGCCGTGCGTGGTCTTGATGGACGAGCTTGACCAGCTGGTCACCAAGAACCAGGCGGTCATGTACAATTTCTTCAACTGGCCAACACTACGACACAGCCGCCTCATTGTGCTCGCTGTCGCAAACACCATGGATCTTCCCGAGAGAACGCTGAGCAACAAAATCAGCAGTCGTTTAGGTGAGTCTCGTCGCTATTCTCCTTTCATGACATGCCGAACCTTTGGCCTATATGCATTAGACTCGACTGACCGTCTTCCCCAGGTCTTACTCGCATCACCTTCCCGGGTTACACACACGAGCAACTCATGAAAATCATACAGTCACGTCTCGAGGGCGTGCCTGGAAACATTGTCGACCCCGATGCAATTCAATTCGCCAGCCGCAAAGTCGCCGCTGTCAGCGGTGACGCCCGCAGAGCGCTAGATATCTGCCGCCGAGCTGTCGAACTCGCCGAGGGCGACGTCCAAGGCGACCCCATGACGCCCAGCAAGTCTGGATCCCACGACCCATCACGTCGCGGAAGAGTCACCATTTCCACCGTCAAGAAAGCAATCAACGAGGCAACCACCAACCCGATCCAGCAGCACCTCCGCGGCCTTCCGCTCATGTCCAAGCTCCTCGTGGCCGCGCTGCTGATGAGGATCCGGAGAACCGGCCTCATGGAGACGACCTTTGGAGACACGTTGGACGAGCTGCAACGGGCCACGGTCCATTCCTCGCCGCTGAATCCAGGCATGGCTCTGATCCTGGACGATGGCGCAAAGGGCACTCAGGCAAGCAGCCAGCGCCTGTTCACCAGGCCCAGCTATGTTCACGCGGCAGCCCTAGACCTCGTCGCCGCGGGCTTGATAAATCTCGAGGCACACCGCGCAGAGCGCTCCAGCAAGCTGCGGCTGGCCATTGCCGATGACGAGGTGAAGATGGCGCTCCGCGATGATGGAGAGCTCAAGGCGATGGGCATCCGAGTATGATTCATGTAGTAATTCAGGGTATCGAGCCGATATAATTATGTCCCGCAGCTGCCTCCCGGTGATGTTCCCCATGATGTTATATCGCGGTGCGTTGATTTAAAACTTGCGCCGCGCCAGGGTTGGCGTCCACTGTATGGGATGGGTCTCTTCCGACGCCTTCTCGTCCTGCTTCCATATTTTGACTAGGATGTGTTAGCCACGGGGCGTGATGAAGCAGAGGTATCAAAGGCACTTACTAGTCTTATCCGCCTCGCCGCAGATCAGACGCAGACCTGAGCGGTCAAACGTCGAGCTCATGATACCCGTCTCGGCGTCGAGGGAACCCGGCTGCGCCGTCGTGTCGAGAGCCTGGAAGCGGTGACCAGACCGCCAGTCCCAGAAGCTCATGGAGCCATTGTCGCCTATGGGGATGTTTGTTAGCACACATGCCCACATCAGGTTTCGCGGTTCGCAGTGAGAACTTACCTCCTGAGAAGAGGACGTTGTTTTGGTTGACGCTCAGCGTGTTGATGATTGAGTTCTGGCCCTCAAAGTTCTGCATGAATGCGCCCTCGGGGCACTTCCACTGCTTGATGCTGCCAGTGCTTCCGCTCGCGAACGTGAACTCTTCGGGGTGCACGGCCAGGGCTCGCACGCCCTTCTTGTGGTGGGTGAGCACACCCATCGCCTTGCCTGCGGCGAGATCCCATAGCCGCACCGTGGAGTCGAGCGAGGCTGTGATGACCTGGGGGTCGGCTTCCTGGCACTTGACGTCGGCGACGGTCTGGGTGTGGCCGGACAGGACATGGATGTTGCTCCTGGTTCGCATGTCCCAGACCCGGGCGACGCCGTCACGGCCGCCGGTGACGAGGACGTCGAGGGTAGGGTGCAGTGACAGGGCGTAGACGCCGCTCAGGTGGCCGTGATAGTGGCGGATGACCTTGTTCGTTTCGAGGTCCCAGCACTTGACCATCTTGTCCTCGCCGCAGGAAAACAGGTACGGGTGCCGCGGGGAGACGGCCAGGCCTCGGACGGTGCTGATATGGCCGGTGAGGGTCAGCCGCAAAGACCCGGTGGCGAGGTCCCAGATTTTGATCGTCCGGTCGCCGGCGCCGCTGGCGAACCACTTGTTCCCAGGCTCGACAGCCAGACTTCGCACCCAGCCGAGATGCCCCGAGATGACCCTCATCAACTTCCAGGGCGGGTGCCATTCGGGCTTCACGTGCTGATACGACTGGGAGCCTCTCGTCGCCAAGCTCATGTTGTTGCTATGCGTCGTCTCGCTGCCGCCCTGCGTTGCCGTCACCGCCGACGACGGCGTCGACCCAGCAGGGCCCTCGAGCAGCTTCTGTGTCTTCCCAGCAGGCGCCGCCGGCTTCGCCTTCACCAGCGCCTTGCCAGGCTTCTTGCCCGGCTGCCGTGCGGCCAGCGATGCTGGCAGCGTCTGCACGTCGGCATACTCAGCCAGATAGCGGCGCTTCATGACGGGGTCCTCGAGCGCGTCCTCGAGCTTCTGGCGCTTGGCGGTGGGCTGCTCGGCGGCGGTCGCGTGCGCGTACAGGTTCCGGGACGCGAGGGCGTTCTGCGAAGCGAGCGCGCCGAGCTGCAGCGCATGCTGTGGCGGCTGCGGCGTCTCCATGGTGGCTGTGTGTTGTGCGGGTTGTCGGTTGTCGGTGTCGTGCGTACACGGTCGGTCGCTGGATGAAAAGTTGGTGGTTTGGCGATGCAGAGGTCAAGAAGGCTGGACAGCCGCGTGTGGCGCGGTGGGGTGGCGCGGAGCTAGCGCCACAAGCCTCATCCGGCGCATTCGTAGGCAGCTGCTGGCTTATTCACCCTACGCAGTCATGAGGTTCACTTTGAACCACCAAAGTTTACCTCTCTCAACTCTTTATTTTTGTACTTTGCCGGTTTTCTCTTGAATAAACTGCGCCCTGCGATCATGGATGAGGAGAAGGATCCTTTCCCGCTGCATACTGCCGCGCGAGAGGGTAGAGGTGAGCTCAACACCTGCTGGTAACAGCATACACAACGGTTCTGACAGCGAGCAGTCACAAAGGCCGAAGGACTGTTGAAAGTATGGCGATAATCACCAGCCGACTCCCAGCTCCCCTCGCATCGCAGGAGACACCAGTACTTATGCATCGCCCCAGACCGACCACAAGCTCTCCCAGCGCAAAGACGACGATGGCCGCTATCCCATCCACTGGGCCGCCTCGTCCAATAACCTGGACATCGTCCTCCTGCTTGCCGACCAAGCCAGCTTCGACCCGGACATCCAGGTCAGCTGCCCATCTTCTCATACCTCAAGGCTTTCCGCAAGAAGGGAACTTTGAGCTGACATCCGTGGCGAACCAGGACGGCAGCGGCTGGACTCCTCTCATGATCTCGGCCAGCGTCCCGGATTGCGAACCGGTCTTGAGAGTCCTCCTACAAAAGGGCGCCGACGTAAATGAGAAGAGTGAGCCCCTGCTACATCCCCTCAAACCAGTCTCAAAACGCTGACACCCATGTCCCCAGATGGCAGTGGCCAGGTGAGCACCGCCGCTCCTACACGACGCAGACATCGTGTAGCCACGCCATGCTGACCCTCGCCACAGACCGCCCTTCACTTCGTCGTCTCCAAGAAGAACATGGACATAGCCCGCCTGCTCCTCGACACTCAGCCCCCCGCCTCGACCCGCGTTCGCGACCGCCGCGGGCAGTACCCCATCCACCGCGCCGCCGCCGTCGGCTCCGCCCCCATGATCAACCTGCTGCTCAAGAACAGGAGTCCCCTGAACCCGACCGATAACGAGGGCTACACGCCTCTGCACCACGCCGTTGCCGAGGGCCACGGTATGTACCTCTGACGGTCAAAGTTGCGGTGGGTGTCTGGCTAACACTTGACGTAGCCGATGCTGCCGTGGCGCTGCTGAAAGAAGGCGCAGACTTTACCATCAAGAACAATGACGACGTGTTGCCTCTTGACCTGGCACCGGACAAGGAGGTATGTATTGCAATGTGAAACCCCACGCTTCATGTATTCTCCAGCTAATAATGCCCACCGATAGGTACGCCGGTACATCATGCAGGGCGCAGAGAGAGAAGGCATTGACCTGTCCTCCCCTTAGTTAGGCCAGAATAGTACCAGACACCCGTCCATCTACCGTATTAGTTCCCTTTGACCAACCCGTGTTGCCCCCTCGTGCGGCTTACTTCACCGTCCGCTCTACCAGCTCGCGGTACATGACCTTGACGTCCTGGACATCGGCCCTGAGCTCCTCGACGAGCTCGCTCTTCTCGCCCAGCATCTCTAGCGTCGTTTGGTATCGCGCGTCGAGGTTGGAAACCTGCTCCTCTAGTTGCGGGACCCGCGACGATGCCGTCTTGGCCTCTTCCAAGTCCTTCATGAGGGTGACCATGTCGGCCCGCGCCTCGTCTCGCTGATTGCACACCCTCGTCATCTCCTCCTTCGCCGCGACTTTTTCAGCTTCTAGGCGTCGGATGGCGGCGCTCATTCTCTCGACGAGCTGGACAGACGGGCCCGCCGCTACCGTCGAGACCGAAATCATGTCTTGCGCCAGGTTGCGGGGCGACGAGGGGGGTACGTCGTCGACACCATTCTCACGCTCCGCCGTAGGTGGGGAAGGAATTCGTGATGGCTCGCTAGGGGGCGGCTCGAAAGGCGAGAATGGTGTCGGCGGCGGACCGGATCCAGGTGGTGAGGCCAGGCCAGGCCTGATCGGAGGCTGGCTGGAGAGACGCCGCATTGGCGACATGGTGTCTACGGGGCTGTCTGGTATGCTTCCAGAAGTCGGGGTTCGTCTTAGTTTCCCCGGAATTTGCAAGCCTATAAAGTCGGAGCTGAATGTTCGAGATACGGATAGCAACGGCGAGCCTGGCTGACTCTGATGGCCCTTGAACGTAGCCCCCGCCACGTCGTCTACCCATTGTCGCCGCTGCGCCTCGACGGGGTCGTCTCTGCTTGACGAACGTTGCGTTTCCTTTTCGAGATTAGCCCGGGCCTGTTCAAGAGCCTCCGTCGTCGCCTTGGACGAGGCCTTGATCGCGGCTAGTTGATCGCGGCAGGCCTCCAGCTCCCGTCGTGCCGTGCCGAGTGCCGGTTGGGCGTCTGACAGCTCGTCTTCGAGGTGTCTGCAGCGGCTCGCCTACAATGTAGATATCAGTATTGGAGAACGGTACTCGTCTGCGGAAGCGGTGGGACTCACCGCGTCGCGAGCCTTCTTGCGCATTTCCGACTCGCGGCGCTGTGCCTCGTCCCTCTCCTTCTCGAGGTTAGAAGCCTTTGCAAGCAGGGAGGACTCGATGCCTTGCCAATTCTCTCTGGCCGAAGCATACTGCGACTGCAGCGTCTCAATCTGCCGGAACATCTTGACCTGGGCCTCGCCTCCAGACCCAGACGAGGCCTCCTCTGCGGCCGTTCGCATGACCTCGAGCTTGCTCTCCATGGATCGCAGCTCAACCTTGAGTTCATCCTCGACCTTGCGACCCCTCTCCACTGCGCGTTCCAGCTTCTCGTGCCATTCTATATTCTCCTGGCGCGCCTTGTCCAGTAATGATTCATTATCGGCTTTGAGGGCGGCATTGGCGTCTTCGAGCTCCTTTTGCTTCTCGCGCTCGGCGGCTAATGCTTTGCTCAGTGCCTCTGCGCTGGCAGTCTCGGCTTGTTCCACCTTCGTCTTCATATCCTGCTCCAGCCGGCGGTACGCCTCGTCACTCTTCATATTTTCCTTCTTCAAGGCATCGACTTCCTTCTGTAGGGCTGCCGTGGCCTTTCTCGTCTCTTCCTGGCGCTTCTCGGTACCCTCGGCGCCATTTAGGCGATTGCGTAACGACTCGGCATCTGACACCGCCTTGTCTCTGCCCTTCTTAAGCTCGTCCGCCTGTTTCTCGTGTTCCGTCATCTGTACGCGTAACTTCCTGATTGTATTTCGGCATTTTTGCTCCGTGCTTGAGAGCTTTTGGCCCTCCTCCATCAGCAGCGCAATCTTCTCGTCCTTCTCGGCTAACTTGCGTTCCAGGCTGCCAGAGGGGGCGGACGACGCGGCTTTCTTGGCCGTGTCTGCGGCCGACTTGGATAGATATTGGAGCTTCGATTGGAGAGAGTCTATCCTCTCCACGTACTCTTGAATCTCCTCTTGTTGCCGCTTCTTGATTTCCCCCATGTCTTTGGCCAAGTCGGATATCGCAGCCGCCTGGCTTCCAGGCCCTTCCTCTTGGTCTTGGTCTTGGTCTTGGTCTTCTGGAGGTTCTGGAGGTTTGGGTTCCTCGGGCCCCGGCCGCGTGTCATTTGTTGGTGCCGCATCGCTGGCGGTAGCCTCCTCAAACGAGGTCTCTGCGGTCGATGTCTCGTTTTCGGTATTCGATTTGGTCTCTGGGTCGGCTGCCGTCGGTGCTTCTGCAGTGTTGCTTGGCTCGGGTTCGGGCTCGGGGGCGGCGTACGATGGCGTCTCGTTCAGCTCGGACCGGTCCTTATCGTCCATCGACGGCGGCTCCATGGACCCTCGGCTTGCTTGATCGACGGAACTGCGGGGAGACGCAGTGCCTCTGCTCTCAGTCCCGCCCAAGGCGTTCTTAGCGGCCATGGCCTTGGCCAGCCTGGCCTGTAGCCGGTCATTCGTACGGTTGCTGGACGAGGACCGCGAGTTGACTGCTCACAACCATCGTAAGCCACGGCTCAGCCCGTCTCAGCTCCCGCAGGCAGAGCTCCTTCGGCAGCGGTGACACGGGAAAACGTACCGGGACTTGGCTTGGCTGGCGGCGCGAGCTGCGTCGGCTTTGCGCCGTTTGCTGCTGCTGGCGGCGCGCTCTGCGACGGAGGCTGAGGCTGCCCATCCGTTTCGGCTAGGATATTGTCCAGCCGCGATTCAACGCCGGCAACGGCCTGCGAGAGGAACGAGCCCCATCTCGAGGACTTGCCTGGCGCAGCCATTGTCGGCGCTCTCTGCTGCTGCTGCTGCTGCTGCTGCTGGCTGGCTGGCTGGCGTCCTCGCAACCCTGCTGCGAAGGAAGAGGGTGACGGCGACGGCGAGGGAGGAGGAGATGGGTCGAGGGAGAGGGGAGGAGGGGAGAGGAGGGGAGAGGAGGGTGCAGCCTTGCGGATTTAGGTACGTGGTTGGTCTTACACTGGACGTCGTGGAATTAATTGATGGCCGCCTGGAATCCTCCTGGGCTGGGCCGACGCGAACTTATCTAATCGCCGAGCCATCCATCATCAGCTACTCGTATACGAGCTTTCCTTCCCACTCCCACCACCTCGTATGCATGGAAAGTCCGGGGCAGCTAGGCAAAGCTGACGTGCTAGTAATGAAAACGAGCGCGTTCTTCTTGACCCGTCCTTGCTTGCACAGCTACGAAGTTCACCCTTCACAGCCACTTTGTTGTCTTGCTTGCCTTCAGTGGCCCACGCGAGACACATTCCACCAACATCGTTTGTCAACGTGCCTTTGCGCGAGGCAACCGTATCACCAAGGGAAGGTACTTGCTCACTGAACCTGGTTACAGTCTGAGTCGGGCATCATCGTAGGTAGTGCGGATTTCTATAGTCGCGCCCACTGCCACCCTCTGCACAAGACCTACAAGCCGAGGGGGTATACGAGGAAGAGAAAAAGCACCGGCCCAACGCTTGCTGATTGGTATCAAACATCAAATCAAAGAGCACCCCCGTCCGGCCCAACACTGCAAACGACGCAAACAACCCGTAGCCTTATCCGTCAAATATTAATCCATCTCTTGCGTAGGGGGGTATCATATAAATATGCTCCCATAACAAACACGCCCGGGCGTCCCTGAATGCCAGACCCAACGGGACACCCTTCTCTGCCAAAGCAAACAACAGCAGCAGCCTGATCACTGCCCGAACCAACACTGCCCAAACCAATGGCGGTATCCCGAGACCAACAGCAGCATCCGTGGTGGAAACAAGAGTCTTGTCAAAACACGCTCGCTCTAATACACGAAACCGCCGAATATCATCACCCTGTAAGCTTCTTCCACCAGCTGCTTCGGGGGGTCGTGTCCATAAAGGCCGAATTGCGTCGGCTGTGGTGACGCTCGTCACTCCCTTCCGAGGCACCAGTGCGTTTCTCTCTCTCGCGGTCGTCGCGTCTTCGCCGCCGCCGCTGGTCGTCTGCGTCATCTGTTGCACCCTCGGCTGTGGCCCGACGCTTGGCTCGCCGAGCCTCGCGGCGTGCCTGCTCTTCATCATCTGGAGGTGGCGGGGCGTCTGAGTGATCCTTTACCCACGACGAGGTCCCAGAGTGCGGCCAGGTCGGCCCCTGCTTGCTTTCGCGCCGACGGTCCTTGTGCGGGTAGACTTGTTCGTCTCCCGACGGCTCACCATGCCGCCGGCTACTCCTCCGCTTCTGGCTGTCGCCGCCTTCCGCGGCTTTGGCGGCGCGTCTTGCTTCTCGTCTCCGACGCCGTTCAGCCTCGTCCTCGGATGGGTCAATATGCTGAGATCGGCGTCGGTCCTGCTTGGCGGCTCCGCGTGCCTCCTCTCTCTCGGCAGCAACGGCGGCAGCTTCCCTGTCCTTGCGCATACGGCGCCGCTCCGCTCTCCGGGCCTCTCGATCCTCCATGGCACGGCGTTCGTCTTCTTCGCGTTGGCGGGCGGCACGTTTCTCGGCTCGGCGGGCCTCCTTCGCTGCGTCGAGCCTGCGTGCCTCGTCGTCATCATCGCGCTTCCGACGTCGGTCGCGTCGAGCGTCGTCCTTTGAGCGGCGTGATTCCTCGCTGGCCTTCTCTGCCACATCCCGGTCGCTTCGCCTTGACTTGCGTGCGGATGCACGAGCCTCCCGGTCGGTATCGCCGGGCCCGGCGTCGGTGTCGAGATGGGCGTCGACTCTGGCCGACTTGGGGGTCATGAGTCCGCTGAAGAGGCCGACGAAACCTGCCTTCTTCGACACCGACGCACCGCGTTTATAGGGGGTCTCAGAGGGGCCTCCGGCGTCGACCATGACAATGTCGTCGTCCTGTGACCTCTTGGACCGTCGCTTCTCTCGTCTTGGAGGAGGGGCATCGGGATCGAGCGCGCCGACCATGACGATGTCATCATCATCCGGCGGCGTCACCTTACGGGACTTCTTCTTGCTGCTCGATTTGTCGACGCCCAGGACCTTGGCGGCCTTTGATGCCATCTCTGGCATGTCCTCTGGGGGAGGGGAGGCCAAGCCGTGCGCGTCAACTGAGTAGCGGCGCGACGACTTGCCACTCGTGCTCGTCCTTCTGTCCCGCATCGACATCGACCTGGAGATGGGCGGAGTGCTGAACATGGCGGACAATCGAGGCTTGCTCGGCACCTTGTTTTCAGTCTTGTCTGCGCGCTCTGCCTTGTCGGAGCCCGAGTCCTTTGACGACGTCTTCTCTGCAGACCGCTTGGACGACGACTTATCCATCGGCTTGTCAGACTTTGACCTGGACGACTTCTTCTCCTCCTTGCGCGGCGCCGTCTGGTTCCACCGCGCCCAGGACGCCGCGTCGTCCTTGATCTTGTGCCGTTCTTTCTTCGATGACTTGGGCTCAGGAGGAGGCGTCAAAGGTGCGTCGGGGACAGGTGGGGGTGGAGGAGGCGGCGTAGGCGCAGGCGCAGGCGGCGCATCGTCTGCGGCAGACCTCGCCTTGCTCTTCTTGCTCTTCTTGGACTTGTCCTTTGCTGCCATGTCAACGATGGCGACTATCTCATCCTCGTCGTCGTCTGCGGGGAAGCTTCCAGGCAATTCCGAGGACTTGTGGCTCTTCTTCGACGCGATGTAGAGTTCGGCGTCGTCGACGTCCTTGCTCTTCTTGTTGGAGCTAGACTTGGCGCTCTTCTTATCCTCTTTGGGTGGTGTAGGTGCCAGCGGTGGCGGTGGTGGGTCGGCCTCTGCTGGCGCGTCCTGCGCCGCCTCAAAGGTCTTGAGCTTGTCAGCGATTTTGCCTCCCACAGGCTTCCGCGTTGTCGCCTTTATCGAGACACCCTCATTTGCCTTGGAGGGTGTCATGTCCTTGCCGTCGATGGCATCTTCCAGAACTGCGGCACGAGTTAGCAAGCAATTTCGGCTCGATCCGAGAGATTGGGACGGAGGCATGGCTCGGGGGCTGGGGAAGGCTGGGGAAATGCTGGGGTAGCGCCGTAGCGTCATACGCCCCCTGGGGCCACGCACCTTTCTTGTTGGACTTTTTGGAGCCGCTGCTGATCCCCCAGAAGCTGAAGGCGTCGTTGGCTGGCTTGTCAGTGGCCGACAGCAGCTCCTCCACCTCCTCCGGAGTGAGCTCCGGCTCCGGCTCCGGGGCAGGTTCGTCCGGCACGGGATCGGGTTCCTTGGACTTCTTGGACTTCTTCTTGTCCTTCTCTTTCTTGTCCTTCTCCTTCTCCTTCTCTCTCTCCTCCTCCCTCTCCCTCTCCCTCTCCTTCTCCCTCTCCTTCTCCTTCTCCTTCTCCTTCTCCTTCTCCTTCTCCTTGGACTTGGAGCTCTTCTTGGATTTCTTGGCTGCCTCGGCTTCCTCGGCCTCTCGTGCAGCCGCCTCAGCCTCTCGTGCGGCTGCCTCCTCTGCTTCCCTGGCAGCTTGTTCCTCTGCTTCCTTGGCAGCCAGTTCCGCGTCGACAGCGGCCTGCTCCTCCGCGCGCTTCCCCACACTCTCGGTCAGGCGGTTGAACTTCTCAGTGTCCTTCTTGGTCAGCTTGCCCTTCTTGAGCTTCTTCTCCGTCAGCGCAGCGAGCTCCTCCTCCTCCTGAGCGATGGCAGCAGCCTCGGCCTCGACGCGAGCCAATTCTTCTTCCTCTTGACGGATCTTTTCTTCGGCCTCGCGCGCAGCTTGCTCTTCGGCCTCTCGCTCCTCGGCCTCCTTCGCTTCCTGCTCGAGCCTCTCCTTCTCGGCCTTCTCGGCCTTCTCGGCTTCCTTCGCCTCCTGCTCAAGCCTCTCCTTCTCGGCCTTCTCGGCCTTCTTCTTCTCCTTTTCAAGCTTCTTGAGTTCCTTCTCGCTCAGCTTGGGCTCCTTCTCCTTCTTCAACTTTTCCTTTTCCTTTTCCTTCTCTGCTTCCTTATCCTTGGACTTGGATTTCGACTTGGTCGTAGAAGGCTCATCCCACGAGGTAGCGTCGGGTTCTGGTTCTCCTGTTTGATCTTCAGGCTCAGTAAGGTCCATCGAAGGGGGTGTGGGAGCGGGGGGAGGTGGATCAGCCAAGGACTCTTTGCCAGATTTGGACTTCTTCTTCGAGGTCGAAGCCCAAGCCCAGTCGTCGTTGTCGACCTTGCTGTCCTTGGTCTCCTCTACAGCATCGGGTTGGACTGTCTCACCGGTAATCTCGTCCAGAACTTCCTCAGGTTCGTTCTTGGACTTATCCTTCTTCTTCTTGGTGACCGTGCCCCAGATGTCGTCGGCGGGTTCCTCAATGCTGTCCGGTTTCCAGGAGGAGTCAGCAGTCCCTTTCTTCTTCTTGTCCTTTTTTCCGGTTCCCCAGGAGCTGAAGAAGTCGTCGTCGCCGGTAGCCTCGATGGGGTCCTTGGGGGCATCCTCCTCGGTTTTTTTGTCTTCCGGCTCGTCGAGAGCGATCAGGTCGGCACCTTTCTTCTTCTTCTTGTCTTTCTTGGACGTCGAGAGACTGCCCCAGAAGTCATCATCCTCCTTCTTCTCCTCCTTGACAGGCTTGGCCTCCTCTTCTTTTGTATCGTCGCCCAGGTCAGCGAAGAGGGAGGCCTTCTTCTTCTTGTCCTTCTTGGCACCCCCGCCCCAGGTATCCCAGGTGTCATCGGCTGGTTTGCTTGCTTCAGCAAGAGGTTCGGGTGGAGGCGGCTCCTTCTTGACTTCTTCGACGACGCCTTTCTTCTTCTTCTTGTCCTTCTTTATTCCGAAGCTGCCCCAGAAATCGTCGTCTTCCTTCTTCTCGGGTTCAGGTTCCGCGGCGGGCGGGTCAGGGGCAGGTTCTGGCTCCGGTTCCGGCGGCGGTGGCGGAGGCAGCTCCTCGACAACGCCCTTCTTCTTCTTCTTCTTGTCTTTCTTGGATGTCGCGAAGCTGCCCCAGAGGTCCTCCTCCTTCTTTTCGGGCTCCTTTTCAGGTTCCTTCTCGGGCTCGGGTGGGGGTAAAGGCTCAGGCTCAGGCTCAGGCTCAGGCTCGGGCTCAGGCTCCGGGTCCGGATCTTTGCCCTTCTTTTTCTTGTTCTTCTTGCCTGTTGTCACAGTTCCCCAGATGTCGTCAACATCTTCCTTTTCCTTGGCTGGCTCTTCTGGTAGAGGTTCAGGGGCGGCAGGTTCAGGATCTGGCGTCGGTTCCGGGTCATCCCAGATCGAAGCCTTCTTCTTCTTCTTGTCCTTCTTGGACGTCTTGGTGGGGAGCCCCCAGATGTCATCATCCTTCTTCTCCGGTTCCGCCTCGGGGTCCTTCGGTGGATCAGGAGCTGGCTCCGCAATTGGTTCCGGATCGGGTTCGGCAACTTTGTTCTTACCCTTCTTGCCCTTCTTGGTAGTAACTGTTCCCCAGAAGTCTTCAGGTTCAGGTTCAGGTTCAGCTGGGGGAGGGGAGGGAGGATCAGGGGCGGGCGGGTCGTCAATGATGCCGTTTTTCTTCTTCTTCTTGTCCTTCTTCGAAGTGCCCCAGGTATCCCAGGCGTCGTCTACCTCTTCCTTCTTCTCCGGCTCCGGTTCTGCCTTGGGCTGCTCTACAGGCTCTTCAACGATCGCTATGGCACCTTTCTTTTTCTTCTTGCCCTTCGTCGTCACAGGAGCAAACCAGTCTTCTTCCGGAGGTGCTGCCGGAGCAGCAGGTTCAAGCTCCGGGAGGGGTTCAGGCTCAGGCTCAGGATCATTCTTTTTGCCCTTCTTCTTGGAATTGGTGTTCCAGCCCCAAGGGTCAGCGGCATCCGAAGTATCGGCAACCGGGTCCTTCGTCTCCTCTGCGGCATCTGCTCCCCAGATGGTGCTCTTCTTCTTCTTGTCCTTTTTAGAGGCGACGGTGAACCCGAAATCATCCTCCTTCGCCTCAGCGCTCGCCTCTGGGGGCTTTTCCTCGGTTTCTTCGAGGGCATCAAAGGTGAAGGTAGTTTTGTTCTTCTTCTTGGGCTTCGCGCGGTTCATGCTCCAAGGGTTCGAGTCGATTTCGTCCTTTTTGTCACCGGCATCGGCTCCAGCATCGCCGTTGCCCTCGCCGCCTCCGCCGCCGCCGGACCAGTCCCAAGTGTTGCCACCGGTGTTCCATTTAGTGCCCCAGTTTCCAAAGGAATTCTTGGAATCTGATGCGCCAACATTGGCGTCAGTCTTGCCTGAATCGTCGCCCAGTTTGATCTCGTGGAATGCATCGCCGCCGAAATCTGCGGTGGGTATGGTCGGCGCAGTGTCCGGCTCGGGATCGGCGGCGGCTTTCTTGCCCTTCTTCTTCTTACCCTTGGCGGTCGTGAAGCTTGCCCATTCATCCTCTGGATCCGGGTCACCCGCTGCGTCTTTGCCGTTGTCCTTGTCCTTGTCGCCGTCGCCGTCGCCGCCGTCGCCGCCACCATTAGCATCACCGGCACCAGCATTCCCACCGTCACCCGCATCGCCGCCAGCATCGCCGCCGCCGCCTTGGTCTCCGCCGTTGCCGTTGGCGTCGTCGCCCTCTTTCTTTTCTCCGTCGCCCTCATCAGACCACTTGTTTGCTGCAGCAGCAGCCTTCTTCTTCTTCTTGGCCACGTTGATAATACCTTCCAGAGAGCTCCAGTCTACTGAAGCACCAAGGGCCGGGTCCTGGAACAGGCCGCTCCCAGAGCGCTCTCGCTCTCGCTGGGATGTAGTAGACGCCGGCAGGGCGAAATGGAGTGGGGAGTCTGGCAATCGCCGGTGTGCAGACGCGTCGGTCTCACTGGGATCTGTAACTTGGTCGTAACCGTGCGACATCTCGTAGGCGGCCGGTAGACGGCGTGACCATCTCGGGGAGCAGTCTGGAATCCACAAGGGCTGGCCGGCTCGCGTTGGAGGCGTCGTCAAAGGCGCGAAGGTCTATTGGATCTTAAGGTCAGAATACAAAGTCTAATTCGTCCACACTATGAGCGGCCCGTCTCCGCAAGCGCGAGCTTGACCCCTACAGAGCACAGAGGCAGTTTAAGTTCCTGCCGGCACGCCTGGCGCGAGCCGCGCAAAGGAGCGTGTAGGGTCGGCACATACCTGCGCATTTCGTCTATCAACGACCCATGCGAGGGAGATGAGGCTCAGCTGTGCCCGCAGCGAAGGCTCATCCCACCCAGTCGTCGAGGAGCGGATTTTTGGGCAGCCGGGACCGCTTCCGCCCCAGCTTGCGGCGGACGCCATAACCTCGGCCGCGGCCATTGTGGAAGTTGGAGCTCGTGTGGACGCAGGCCGACGACGTCACAATCATGGAAGCTGCTGGTTCGGGGCTCTGGAGCCGAAGGAGGGAGCGGAAACGTGAAGTTCTGGGTCGAACAGAGGAGAGGTGAGTCGCAGCGTCGTGTCGAGTCGGGAGGATCAAGCCGCGATGCCAGGAGCGGATGACTGTAGGGCGTATTCGAAGAAGGGCGCGTGCGATCGCGTCGCGGGGGTCGGTATGGATCGCTTTGCTGGTCAACGGGTAGCAGGACGAGGGAGAAATCAAGTCCAGAGTCGAAGGCGCAAGTAGAAGCAGAGCAGAGAGCGGGATGGCCGCGCCAGAGCTTGCGAGGGTCGGATAAGATGACGGAGACCAGGGGAGCGGGGGCTCGATCCGATCGATGGTGCGTTCTTAAAAAGTTCAGCGTCTCTGCCTCTGTGCCACCACGATCTATCTGTTCGCGTCCAGGGCCTGTTTCGTTTCGGTCGCGGCGGGGAATCGCGCGCGGGCGCTGCGTGCGCTCTGTCCTGTCGCTGTGCCGTTGCGACTAAGAGCGCCTCAACAGTGCGGAGCGCAGGAGCGAGAGGGTGACAGGTGGGAGCGCGGCCGTTCTAAATCGCTGCAAAGACCACACACAACCGTCCCCTATACGCGAGAGCATGTGCGTGTGAATGGCGCAAGCTGAGGCGGAAAAGGGTTGAAAAAATTGCAGCCAGCGCTGGGGGAGGACAGGCGGTGATGGGCCAAAAGCGCACACGAGGGGAACCAATGGAGCGGCCGCCCTTGCTTGGATCGCCCGACCCGAGGCGAGTGTATCAGTGTCGCACAAGGGGGATCCTTCACGCCGCGAGGTGACTGGCCGGCCGAGGGTATTGGATCAGATCAACATGCGGCGAGCAGCCAAACAGACGACGAACACGGGCGCCGCACACCAACTCTTTCTTCCTGCACAGGCCCCGAGAGCAGGGCTGCGTCCAGGAGCGCATGCGACAACGAGCAGAGAGGCCGGGACTGCCAGGAACAAGAGAGGATACAAGAGAGCACGACGGCCGTGGTCGCGAACGGAGGTATTTGCAGGCTGGCGATGGTGACTGGGCAGCGAGATGCCTCGTAGCGATGTTGCCGTACGAGTACCGATACCTGGACCTACCCATGGCGCGAGCGTCCAGCGGGCCACGAGCAACGAGCAGGAACGCCCGAAAAAAATGGCTGGGGGTGGGCAGAGCGGGGCCTCAGCGGGGAGAACCGCGGCCATTGGGCCTGACCGTCACCAGACCCCGTCGGCTGGGCCAAGATGGTGTGGCCGACGTTACCACCACCATGGACAATTTTGACGCCTACGGATACGGACATGGACGACGGGTGGACGGGCATCTGATGCGCGCGCCCGGTGACCCGATAACCGCGCTCCGTGTGCGCGCGTGGCATCTCTCAGGCTGACAACAGTCGAGGGGGCCGTTGTAGGGACCGGGAGAATGTGCGTGAACGGTGTTGGTCGACTTACACGGACGCCGCGGTTGGGCTGATTCTGTACGGGGAGCGACTAACAATAGCAACAATCCGTAATCCGTACTTCGTCCTCCGTACACAGAGCATGACTGCATCGGCCAGGGTGCGTCTCCCTCGCCTTCCCGAGTCGGCCGTTGACTTTGCGTTTCTCGCCTGGAACGGACGTGCAGTGATGTGCATCCTCTATTCGGCCATGCATCATGCCTTGCGCGAGCTGAGACTCCCGCCGCGCCCCTAGCCCTGAGCTCGACCCGCGGCTCATCTACTCCGTACTCGGCGCAGGGATCGAGCCCTCGAGTCGTCGTCCTGCTGATGGATGCCGTGCCGCGCCAAACTCGAGCGCGCACTGCCAGCGCCGCAACGCCTGCATGCGTCGGCCTTTTCTCGACGCAAACTCACGCCAGAAGCACGCGTCGTCCCGCCGTGGAGCCGGCGTCCGTCCACCCGCCGCCGGGTGAGGTACCGATACATGCGCCGCTGGGCAGCCATGCACCGGGCGCGCAGGTATCTGGTTACCGTCGGGAGCTAAGAGCGCGATGGTGGCGCTCCGACCAACCAGCGCCGCCGTGGCTGGAGGCGCGCATCGTCGACTCTGCTCACCGCCTCGAGCGTCGGGTTTGAATGGGATGCTCTGAGCGTGGAAAAGGCCGCAAATTTCGCATGATTATGTCGCATCCCGGGATGGCCTTGTCGGCGCTTCGTGGTCCGTATATCTGTCCTCTTCCTTTCGCTTCTGCCGCGACGTCTTTGTCCGGCGGTGACCCACCCGATGTCGCGGCGTTGCCGGCTCGGGGGCGCTGCGTTTGCAATCGTTGCACGTCGGGACCCTCCCAATTGCTTCGCCTGGCCCTGGCGGTCAGACCCAATGGCCGAGGCGACGTAAGGCTCGGGTCGCTGCCGCGCGTAGGACGGGACAGACACTTGTCGACGTCTCTCCTGCGCCGCCGCGACTGTCATCTGTTGTCCGTTATCGCACGGCAGCGGCCCAGCCCGCTGGACGCCAATCACGCCAGGCGCGGCCACGGGCGCCGGCCGTCGGAGAGGCGAGGAACCGTGCGGCACGCGACGTCCCAAGTGACACCCTGCTGTGCCCAGGAATCGCCAGCATACCTTGAAGCGCATGGCATGCCAATGACTGCGGGGGGGCAAAGCACGGCGTGCCTGGCCACCGAACCGTGCCTTTCCGAGAGAGGCTCCATGTGTCCTGACCCTCCTCGGGCGGGCAGGCAGGGAAGCGGAGCCGGGGAACGGGCAGCCATTATACGGCTCCCCGTCCCGGACGCAGCATGAATCGGCCCGGCCACTCGGCTCGGCCGCGGGCCTCAGCCCCGCTCACGGACGCGGCGCCCCGGAGGTTCTCAATCTCCACTTTCCGGTCAACGTCACCTCCAACTGCGCCGCCACACTGCAGGCGCTACTGTTCCAGCTTCGCCTCGATCACCACGGATCCAGGGCCTTAGGTTGGGTTCTCATGCATTAGGGATGGCGCGGCGCCCAGCCCTGCGAGACTTCTCCTTCGGGCCGCATGCTCGTGGCGCGGGATCAAGGCTTCATCGAGAGGGAGACTTCACTTGAAGACGCGTCGAAACAAAATCGACCAATTGGGTCTGCCGAGGGCTTGGTGGATTTTTTTCATAGGAGGCGACTTACCTAAAGTAGTGGTAGCACTCGGGACTCGTAGTCGAGGCTGGCCTCTGTTCACGTCCGACATGTCTCATCGCAGACACTGTTGATTTTTTTTTCAACAACAGAAGCCGCGATAGGAACTGACAGCCATCAAAGACTATAATCGTAGCGCTTTAAATCTCCAGAGGAAGTCTGGGTGAGCCAGCTCGGACCGTCGTTCCTTATAAACTCTCGTCTAATTTCATCCACCCTTACCCCCCTCTAGCACTGCCGCCGCCTCTCCCGATCGGATGCCTCGATTCACCCTCGCCGACAACCAAAGCGACAAAGCGGCACCGTGCCAGCCCGTACCGTATGGCCCAAGCGCCGTTGGCCACGCGGAAGCACCCCCTCCCCCCTACGATCAATATCGGCGGAGCGTCCTCCCCCTTCCTGCCCTGCACACCCATCTGGTTACCCCGGTGCGGCGGGGGGCGTTTGGTATTGAAGTTTACCACGGTCTCTCCGCCATGTACCCCGGCTCTCTTATCCATCACCTCCCACAGCGGGTACAGGCGTCGTCACCCGCATGGCAAGGCAGACTATCGCCGTGACTTGGGGCCAGGGTGGGATGGTGCGAACCAATCCTTCCCGAGTCGACAGGATAGGAGAGGATGTACTCTGTACTCGTACCACTCAGCAGCTTCACGTCTATCCACATGCCACGGTACCGAAACCGGGTCGCCAGCGCATATGCCGGGACCGCGTCACTCACCGTTTGACTCCCATCTCCACACCACACGCACGCACGCGAGGGCTCCCTGGGGGAGAGTGGACTAGTAGTATTCTGTCACAACGTGCACGTAATCGTACATACAGGGAGCATGGGCAAGGGGCCAGCCAACCTAAAGTCAAATCTCCGCCCATTGCCAGCAAAGGTTCCCTCTTCTGCCGAGACTATCGATTTCGCGCCCAGGCGTGGCTTCTCCCACCTCGGGCTGGAGAATAGTTGCAGCGGTTGTGGTTGCGCTCCCTGTGGAGTGCATACCTACTCGTACGTGTGTCCATCCATGTCTCTGGAGGATTCGTGGCTCCTTTCCCACAAGAGCTGTATGTTTCGAAACAAGCCCCGCCTCTCAATTTCAAATGCCGGTCTGGCGAGACAAATCCACCAAAGCTTCGGCCACGGTTGTTTGATGGTTTCCAAACATCTTGTCATGAACGAAACGCGGTGTCAACCTATCAAGCATTATGACTACCGTCCAAATCTGTCACATCAGGGGGAGGGGAGTAGAGGCCTCCTAGAGCGGGTCTAAAGAGAAAAGAAAATATTCATCTAGCCCTTCGCAAGGCGCGTCCTGATCGCGACATGTTTGAGCCAACATATTGGCTTGGCCTCGATTGTTCTCTGACGGAGCAATTCCGCGAGCGAGACAGTCTGATGACGTGGCTAGGGGTGATCTTTGTCAAAAATCAGATTCAAGGCCCTCTGTGTGAAGGCTTGGTATCTAGCGCGCAAAACCTGGTCTATCCTCCGTTTTCCTTCTGCCGGGATTTGCCCATGAAATCAAACTGATGAACCAATCGCATGCTAGTTCTCGACCTTGTATATCAAGTGTTCCCAAACGATTCCGTAGATGCTCCCTAGAACGTCATCGTGGTCTGTACATCCAGAATCCTGGCTTGCAAGAAGTGATACTCTCGGCCAAGCAAGAGTGGTGACCCTGTCAACCTAGTGCTGGCGCCTCCGGCGACAGGACATTATATAGAAAAGAGCATGAATAACGACAGACACGAAGGGCAAGAGAGCGGAACAGCCAAAAGTCGTCGCGGACATCCCTCAGCGACTGCCAAAGTCACTGGCGTATCCCATCTCACCAAAGTTCTGGCTCATGCCCCCATCGCCGTATCCTGTGCCAGGGCCACTCACGTACCCGCCGTCGTCGCCTTCGTCGTAGTCACTAGCATCGAACGAAGATCGACCGCTCATGTCATCGTCCATAGCACCCCCCGCGTCATGCTGGGACCAGTTCATCTGAGCCAAAGCAGGGTACTGGGCCAGCAGCGCGGCAGGCAGTGCGTAGTTGCCGCCCGTGTCCATGGGGTACCCCGACGCTGGGTCCATGGGCATGGGCTGAGGAGCCATGTTCTGGGCCATGTTCTGCTGCATGCGCTGCTCTTGCCACAAACGCTGCCGCTCTATCATCTCCTCGTCCAAAAGGGGCTTGATGCAGATACGGCCGGCTTCGGATCGGAAATGGCGACCCAGGGCATCGGCACGAGCAAAACGTCGGCCGCAACCCCATTGGCCACCCGCCTTGAGATCGCCTTTGCACACGAATTTCTTCTCACCAGAGTGTAGGCTCTCGTGTCGTTTCCGATCGTGCTGCCGGGCAAAGGCCTTGCCGCACACCGTGCAAACGAAGGGCCGCTCGTCCGTATGCGTCCTCAGGTGGGAGCGCAAGTTGTACGCCCTCGTAAATCGCTTGGGACACAGTGTGCATTGGAACGTCGCGGGGTGCTTCTGCACCCGCTTTGAGGCTCCAGGGTCCTGGCTATTTTGATATTCGGGATCCGCTAGCCGCAGGGCAATGACGTTGTTCGGCACGGCAGACGTAGACTGCCTTCGTCCTCGTGGAGACGAAGTTGCCTGCCTGTCCAGGGGCGACAGCGAGCGGGACGCCTCTGATCGCGCAGCCAGGTCAGAGCCGGCAGAGGGCGAAAGGCTGCTGGAATTGCTCGGCCTGCCCATGCCGGCGCCGCCAGGACGGAATGGATCAGTGACCGAACGGGGACGAGACTTCGGTCGGCCTGAGAACATGTTAGCCTAAGCACCCGGGGCAAAAATATCAAAAGTGGAAGCGACATACCTCGATCTGGTGGTGTCAAAGAGTCTTGGTCCATATGCCCCTTCGATGGCTCAAAGGCGCCAGGCTTCGCGTTGCTCGGTGCGAAGTCGATGTTGATGGCGGGAGGCGCCATTTGCGACATGTCGCCTCCGCCGGGGTGCTGCAAGGAAGGAAACGTGTCGTTGCCTGGATGGATACCTGGATAAGGTCCATAGCCGGGAGGCGCCAGACCGAAGCCCGCTTGGTGCATCTCGGGCAACTGCTGCGGGTTGATGCGGGGGCTGATGGCTGGGCTGTGAGAAGGGCTTCTGCCGTGGTGGCCTTGGGTGTTGTCGGCGATGCTGAACGCTCCAATGCCGAGGACCTCTTGATAAAGACTGCCGTCCGACGCTCTCTGCAGGGGCGAGTGGCCACCGCGGTCGTCGAACGTGTCAGAGCTGACGAGGTTGGGCGATGGGGAGACGGACGAGACGTCCGAGAATTCAGAGGGGCTGCGGCGATGTCCCTGGAACTGGGGCTGGGTCCAGTCACCTAGCTGGCTCGGGAGAAGGGCGGCTTCCGGCCCGAGGGAGACGTTCCTGGAGTGGCCTCCTGGGGGCGAAGAGAACTGGTGCTGGCTGAAGGAGGGCGAGTGCTGGGCAGAGCCCGTCTGGTGACCGTCTGGCTGAAGCAAGTTTGGCGGCGTCGGTGAGTGGTGCGACTGGGGCGAGGTGATGCTATGGAGGTCGTTGGGACTGAGGCTCGACTGCTCGAAGAGCGGGGCGTTGAAGTGGTCGCCCTGGCCTCCCGAGGAGGGGAAGAGGGAAAAGTCGTCGTCGTTGAGGTTCGGGGAGAGGTACGCCGTCGAATGCGACTGCGAATCGAAGGACAACGTGGCGGCGTCGGTGCCCGGGCCGGAGGGCGGCTGCTGGCCGAAGGAGGCGCTGGGGTCGAAGACGGCCGGGTCGGGGTGATTGGGCTGCGCGTATGCCTGCCGCGGGGGCTGCTGCGGGTTGAGGAAGTCGGCGCCACCGAGGGAGTCGAAGCTCGTATCTACGACTCCGGCAAAGGACTGCTGTTGGTGTTGGTTGTGCTGGTGTTGGTCCAAACCGAGGCCAAGTCCGACGGATGAGGTGTCGGTCCCGTAGGTGCCGGAGGACGGCGAGTGCGACGGTTGGTTTATATCAAGCTGCTGCTGGTGCTGCTGCTGGGCCTGGCCGGCCGATGAGGACGGCGACCGGCCGTGGTGGGCCTGTTGATCCATGATGCTGGAGCCGTCGCGGTGAGGATCGCGAGGCAGATTTCCCGAGGCAGCCTCCTGGCAGCCAAGGGGGGGCTGTGCACTGGGACAGGTGATGCAATGTACCGGGGCAGGCGCCCTATCAAAGAGCTGGCCGCGTGGAAGTGGTGCGAGTCGAGACTCTGCAGCGAAGGCCCCGGTTTCAGAAGCCTCTGCCGGGGAACGATGGGGACGGGGTGGGAAGCGACAAGAAGCCTTGCCGCTGGCGCAAGTACAGTGTACGTGTGTACGTAGCAGCAGCAGCACGTAGCATGTGCTTCTGTGACGGCTCCCGGGGCAAGGCGAGGTGTGTGTGGACTTGCGCAGATTAACGTCGGGGGGAGGGAGGCGTGGTGTTAAGGTAGGGCTGGGTGCTGGGTCGTCTTGTCGCGAGTGAGGTTGGAGAGTCGGGGATGATGATGAGCCAGCGTGGTTCGGTGAGTGACAAGTGAGGGGGGAGAAACGTCGGGGGAATTAAGGTACTTGGGGGCGGGCAGAGACACGGTATGGGGTACCAGGGCGTGTCGCGAGAGGCTAGCGTGGGCGCATGTCACTTGCCAACTCGGGCCCCGTACTCGCGCCGGCGACCCGGCGTCCAATGGCGCCTAGCCGCCAACCGTTCAATCGGAGCAGCCGACGAGGCGGTGCAGCGCACGAAGGAAGACACGCGCAGGGTCCAGCCAGCCAGACGCGCTCGCGCCAATCTGCGATGGAGAGGAACGGGACGCGACGTCTGACAGAGACGGGCGATGACGACGCCGGTGGTCCTTTTGCCGGCGTGACTCGGCGCGGGTGTGCGTTCGGGTGTGCGCTGTCGACGATCAGGGCAATGCGTGTGGCGGCAGCGGACGGAAAGGCAGATCACCCTCTGGCGCCGCCGAGTGCCAGGTGGGTTGATGGAGAGAAGAGCGGGTACGTCGTCGTGTCGGTGTTGGTGAGTGAGCTTGTTTGCATCCTCCGCGGAACCCGACGACGGTGGTAAGCCGTTGAAGAGTCTGGACGGACTGCCGAATGCTACCGTTCCTTGGCTTGGCTCCTGCACGCCGTGCAACTACTGTAGGAGCAGCCGTGCCTCCCGTGCTCGGTAGGCATCGCGGCGGCGCCTTCAGGCCCTGTCAAGCGCCACGACTCGTCCATCTCGCACCTTAAACGGCTAGCCGTCGACGGCTCTCGTCGATGCCCTCTGAGCTAGCTCGTATCAGTCAATCGAAGTCCAGCGGTACCCTGCTCGGTCTCGAGGCCTGGCCACGCCCTGTGCTCCCAGCGCTCCGGCCGCATCGGGGCAAAAGCCAGCACGTTGGTGCGTCGACTGGGCAGTCTGCCTGACAAGGCACATTGCCCGATCAGGCAAGCCACCTGGGGGGGCCCTGCCCACCGATCCACAGACCGCCCGGAAAGCAACCGAGCGGGTGCCCATCTCGAACAACTCTCTGCAAGCTCTGGTTCCGAATTTCGCTGCTTTCCAACCGCTTCAGCGACGGCGACGGCGTCGGGGCGTCTGCGTTTCCTGGTGCCGAGAGTCCCGTGGGCGGTTCGGCCCCGTCGACGCTCGCGAGTGGCATCCGATGTTGCACCAGAGCCACGGAGCAGCAGAGGCAGACAGACAAGCCGACGGCATGTTTGCTTGTTCCACGGCGTCTCAGCTCGCGCACTGTGCCTCCGTTGATTCGTCGTCGGCCGTCGTCTTGCATGCGAGCAAACGCACCCGTCCAGCCACCACAAAGCGGCAAAAGTTACGGACTGCTCCGTGCATCCGGACTCGGTACTTCGTACCGCACACTGACTTTGACTCATGTCTTCCGACGGATGGCCGGGCAATGCGGACCACCTCGCCGACCGAGTGTCCGCGCGCGCTTGTACTCGTACTTTTGCATATGGCGCATGTCATGATGTCCATCTCCATCCATGCGAGACCCACCCCAGGAGCAGGCTCTCGAGGCCGTCACCAACAAGACACTGCACCAAAAGGAAAAGGAGACTCCAAGCGTCGACAAGTCACAGCCAACTGCACGCGCGCATGCGGATCCAGCCTCGCCGTCAATGCGCCAGCGCCGCCGTAGCAATCGTTGCAGCCATCCAGACGGGAGCCCCCAACGCTGCTTCGTGCCTTGGACGTTGGGGGGTGACGTACCCCTGGCCCTCAGCCACTCGGCAGCCTCCCGAGGCGCGTCGAAGCGCCCTCACCTCGGACAAAGCCCACATCGAGGTGGCTCCGAGCGCTTGTGTCCCCAACAGCCCTATGGCATTCGTCCTGTGTCCCAGGCTGGCAGTTCACGAGCATGTGGGTGCGGGCCCAAAAATAACACGTCGTAGCCACCCCCCAATCCTCCTCCTCGTGTTTCCCCTGAACTAGGCTAGATAGCGGCATGGTCTCACTATAGCAGAAAGCTTAGCTGCTGCCCGCGAACCGACAACCGCCGTGTGCACGGGGACGCGTAAGACAAAGGACCTGCAGTTGAGGACGGCAACATCGGGGTGCGCCACGCGATCAATGGCTTCGGCGATTCGATGCAAGCTTGCAACCTTTTCACAGCTCATCAGGCAGGTATACATGCCACGTCAGGTTTGTACTCGGAAGTGAAGCGCGAGGTGGGTTATCGGCCCTCTACCGGGTCTGCCCCCTGCTCATCGCATGGCCGAGAATGCCTTGCCGCGCTGCAGAGCTCGCTTCATCTTCAACCCAGCAGTCCGTACATTTAGGTCCTCTAACTCTATTCGGTCATATCTAGGGACCGCACGCGTCTCGTCTTCATCTCTCCCGAGCCTTTGAGGCCTCCGACCGTCTTGAGAGCAATCATGTTCTTTGCGAAACAGAGCTGAGAATTCCCGCCGCCGAAACAATGCCCTCTAGAGAACGCCCAACAGTCAACACCAAACGCCAGTTCTTATGCCTGCCCCTCTTCAAACGCCTTTATTGTACAACAACAAACTCGCTTCTGCTGCGGAAACGAAGCTTGCAATCAGAGCAAACTTGGTGAAATGGACACGGTCGCGTCCAGTCGAGCCGTGACCGTTGACAGTTGACATATCAGATGACTTCGGATCGCTCGTAGCCCGCGGGCTTGAGACTCGGCTTGGGCACGTCGCGGTCCTTGAAGGTGCTCACAAACGGGTTCGGGTCTTCCTTCTGGTTGAGGTTGCCGAGGGTGTGGTTGACGCCGCGGTGGCCGGCCTCGTCGGCTCGGATGTAAAGGATGAGGTCCTTCATGGTGCGGTTGCCTTCCGGCATGTTCCAGTACTGCAAAATAGTCAGCGCTACGGTCCCCTCAGATACGCGCGCATGGCAGGCTCGAGGTTTGCTCACCCCGATGGCAATGTCCGGGATCCGAAACTTGGGATCGGCCCACTTAGGCAGTTGTCCCTGATCGATCTCGTGAAGGGCGCGCGTGTATGTGTGGACGGCCTCCTCCTCGAGGTAGCCGACGAAGCGGTGGACGACCTTGGGGTGGAGCAGGTAGGCGACGAAGAGGCTGTTGAAGAAGACGCCCTGGGCGCCGATGATCATGAGCTTCATGAACCAGCCGGGCTCGCACATCTTCATGAAGGTCAGGAGGTGCATGCGCTCGTTGTAGCTCTCCTCGAGCAGCGTCTCGATCCAGCCGTTGTCGCGCTTCATACGGCGCAGGCTGTTGAGGTGGCGAAGCATGCCGCCCACCATGCCGGGGACGCCGGCGATGCTCTCGAGGAAGACGAAGCGGATGAGCTGCGAGGTGTCAGCCGTGACACTGTGGGATGCGCAGGAGTGTGACCTACCCATTGGGCTTCCGTCAGCGGCTTGTCGGCCACGACGGCCGTCGTCGGGTGCTTCTTGTCGACCTGCTGCGCGCGGTCCATGCCCGTCGCCTTGTCCATCATGAAGCGCGCAAAGCGCACAATCTTCCACGCCGCCCAGTCGCTAAACGTCCGCGGCTGGCGATGGTCGGGCACGACCGACGTCATCTCCTCCATGGTGTAGCCATGGTGCGGCCACGCCGGCGTCGTCTTCTGGATGTGGGGCGTGTCCTTGGCGGGGAAGAAGTCGCGGAGCTGCGTCGCGGGCGTCGACGAGAAGTGCCGCGACGAGATGGCCTGGTGCTGATGGGAGGCGGCAGCACAGCAGCCGAGCCTCAGCCCGAGGGCATACTGCGAATGGCTCCCGAGGGTGGCGGCTCGCGCAAGTTTGACCGCGTGCCGTGAAGCCTGGGCGCGGGCCTGGGCTGTGGGGGAGATCATGGGTGATGAGGTCGATTGGTGAGATGTGTGTGTGTGTGTGTGTGTGTGTGTGT
>JALHCC010000411.1:0-40624 GCA_024340765.1 Tolypocladium cylindrosporum | reverse complement strand
CCCCCCCCCCCTGTTCACTTTCCCCAGTCAACGCCATTTCTAACAAACAAACCTAGAGCGAGCGATCGCACGAAGAGAACCAGGAGCGTGCATACATCGCCGCCTCGAGGCGAGCTGACCGAAGCATCGAGGCCCGAGTGCAGTCCGCGAGAATGGCAAGTACCATACACAAGAAGCGCACCGGCAAAGGGTTCCGCATCACCGAAGATATTGTCATGAAGGAGGAGATGTACGAGGAGGAGGAGGACGATCTGCCTCGTTCTTACCGCTTACTTGGACCGCACATGCAGACCGGCTCTCGTGATTTTAACTCTAGGGTCGAAGCCTACATCTCTAATCGAGTCACCCTGTCCGCGATCTTCGCCAGGACTAGCGAGGAGTGGCGCGAGAACGAAGTCAACCGACTGTTTGCTCAGTCATTTCCCAACCTGAGCCAGCGCGTACAACAACTCTCCCAGAGCCAAATCTCCCAGGGAATGCCCGTCACCTATTACAACGCCCAGGCACAGAGCCCCGTTGAGAGACCGGCCCTCCCAGCTGTCAGCTACATCCCCAGGCCCAGGCGCCGAGACCGAACGCAGCCACGGACGTCACCACAATCCGACGCCTCTTCCAGCCGCGACAGCACGGTCGCGCCCGCACTGGTGGAGGTAGTGCCTAGCAGAGAGACGCATACCACCACGGCGACGACGCCCCGCTTCAACAGCACCATGGCTGCCGGTACGCCCTTGGATTTTGATCACAGCGCGTCCGCCTTTACCCCCGAACTGCCCCCCGAGGCTAAGATGCTTCTGGCGGACCGTACGGACGCGGAAACCGGCCCTTTGAGGTCAGTGTACGACCCGCAGTATGCGACCCTACGCCAGTACTACGATCCCTCGGAGATGCCGGGCTACGTTAAGTCGGATGATTCGAATGATGCAGAAATGCTCGACGACGGATTATTTGTCGATGACTCGGTCTCGCCCGCGAGCTGGGATCCGTCCGGCAACGCTATGACGGAAGAACCTTGGAACACCTTCATCGACGACGAGGTCTGGGGAAACGACCAGCAGTAGTGATCGGCACCACAGTCACGATTCCTGTACCTACTTTCTGTTTATATCACTTCGGAGTACACAAAAATGGCCGCCTCCGCGCTTGGCCTGCCTGTGAATACCCTGGAGGTAACAGGAGCTTGATAGAGTCCGTCCAGTAATGGCTGGGAAGTACTGGAGCGAAGACAGCGGTGTTGCTTGAAGGGGGGTTACGGCGTTGGCGTCTTTCAATGGCCTTATTGTTTATACTGTTGACCTGCCTTTGCTATCTTTCTTCATCAAAGAGGAAGAGTGGCGCTGAGCGGGACCAGGCGGCCTCATGTTATAAAGAATGGATACGGCTCGATAGAAATGGCGTCGGTTCGCGGGTTTGGTCTGGGACGCAGCGCAGAGCGAAGTCGAAGACGAAGAAAGCAGTACCTTTGACGGGTGTTGGAATGAAAGGGACGACAATGAGTTTACTGAGTAGCTTTGCAACAACTAATAATCCTCATTTACCAACACGATGTCAGAAAAGTCGAGGTGTTGGTCACTGTGAGGACTCTAACCTCCTGCATGAACGATGTCGTGAGTTGCCTTTGCCAGCTGTCACTGATTATCACGGAGAGTAGCGTGAGCGTGCCTAAACTCCTTCTCTCATCAGTCGCAGTTCCCTTCCCGAACAGGCTGTAATGGCGGAGCAACTTGAGCAATGTTCATGTCGAATATTTGCAAAGGCTGGGGTTGCATGACGCCCCAAAGGCCCGTCTCCACGTGTTGGCAAGCGTCGTGTTAGTCTATGTGTAGCCCCCGGCTTCAAGGGGAAGTGAGGCATCTCTATGATCGGGCCGAGTGATTCAGTATGAAGCTGTCCAGAGTTCATACATGCCCTCTGTGACTAGTGCCTGTGCCACGTGGCTTGGAACTATTCTAGCATACTTTTGAAACAGGCTTTGATGAAAGACAATGAATAGGGTTCTCTAGACCTGCGATAAATAGGGTTCTCAGGAACCTACAAGAAATAGGGTTCCAAAGAACCTCAATGGGTAGATTGCTCACATCCATGTGAGTAAAATAGTCTCCTCGAACGGGAAAAAGGGCTTATCTAGACCACTCCCGCGTCCTCGTATGCCGACTCGTCTCGCGCTGCCAAGTGTGGCGTACGCCACCTGTCCCTGTCCCGAACGACCCTGCGGAGGGGATGGGTTATGTGTCATCGAGCCCAATACGGGAGTTTGTTTCGCTAGCTCATTCTGCAAGAGCAAAGGCAATGTTGTAAGTTGGGATCACACATGGGCTAGATGGCAGCCACGCCCGTGGCTTGACTCCATGCTAGGTCGATCACGACAAGAAGGAAGCCTCATCATGAAGTTTTTGCCTGGCCACGTGCTGCAGAGTTTGCTTCATACTAACCACGTGCGGAGCGTGGATGGCGATGTGCATGCGTGGCTGATCCCCCCGAGGAGTCTGGCCCGGTCAGGGTTCTGGGGACCCCCTGCTCCTGGTTCCTCTCCTGCCCCTGGTTCCTCTCTTGCCTCTGGTTCCTCTCCTGCCCCTGATTCCTATCCTGCTCCTACTTCTCCTCTTCTGCTCTACCTTCCTCCTACTGCCATCCTGACTTGCTTTGGGTTACATGTATAAGCCAATCGGTGTTTATAAGTTACATGCACTCGTTTCAGTTGCAATAGACGTATCAATTGACTTGTCGACACTACAATACAGCAATTGAGATGTGATTCAGTTCAATTGGTCCATGCCGTAGTAAGACAACTCTGTGCCCTCGATGTTAGATGACAATGCCGATACTGCAGTCGAGGATGGCAGCGGTGTAGTCATTGTTAAAGCAAGCAATGCTACTCAGAAACCAGGCGGACGCTGGTAGTAGTATTCGACGATGTGCAATTTCGGTTTCTCATCGTCGTGTGTTCAGCTCCAGCAATATGTCCTGCTTCTGTGCTCCGCAAGGAACGAACTTCCAATGGTTTAGGCACTCGCAGGCAACAATCATTGCCTCCCCCAGGCATCCTTGGGGACCGTGATCTTATGCGGCGTGATTGATCCTCATCGTCGGGCCTTTGTGCATGTGATACTGGACAGGGGTCCGACCAACCGACTTCTGAACACGTCAACCCCCGCTCAAATCCTCAAATCCTCAAGGGATGCCTCAATCAACTGAGCTTCGTTCGTTCGTCTCCAGCGCCGGCCAGAGCCAGAAGCATCCGCCATCTTTTTGGTGTGAGGGCCGAATCCGCGATGGCTTCGCCTGGTCGATTGCTCTGCCAGAGTGCCATCATACCATCTGCTGCGTCGCTCGCCGTCTCTGCAGTGTTCTTGGTATGCGTGCCACTTCGACTCTACGCTCTGCGCCATGAGCACATCAAGCTCCGGGCCAACTGGCTTGGATACCTGAAGCTGGTTCGTCATGGAGACTCCATGCCGCCGTGCATGTGCAATGGAGGACTTGGCTTAACATGCAACAGATTACTTCTCCAGCGTTGGCCATTACCATCGCCGCCCAACTTGCCGCCGTTTACAAATTCTCCCACGGCGCTCCGGATACGCTGGAAGTCGTGGCGATATGCCTTTCTCTGGTAGCATCCATGGCCTTTTTGGGGCTCTCGGCGGCTGAGCACAGATTGACAGTCAAGTCTTCAAGCCTGGCTGTGTTGTATCTACTCGCTACAGCAGGTTGTGACGCGTTCGAATTGACGTATCCCGGGCCCGTAGAAGCAGTGGGCATGAAAGGGCAAAATCGCGCTGAATTGACTGCTTTGACGGCTTTGGCGCGTCTGGTCCTGCTGGTGCTCGAATGCATGAACAAAACATCCGCTCTGGCGCCAAAGTACAGGTCGCTGCCTCCAGAGGAGACCGCAGGACTTTTGAGTAAGACGTTTTTCTGGTGGCTATCGGATTTGCTGGTTATCGGAACCAAGCGGCTTCTACGCATCGAGGACATCCCTCAGCTGCCCACGAGGGTCCAAGGACGGCCACTGCGAGGTGCGATCCTGAAGTATTGGGAGAGAAGAGGTGAGTGAGATGGTCTGTCGCTATTCCTCGTTGCTAATTTGAAGAAAGACAAGCCAGAGACCAGCTTCACATTGCTCAAGACGCTGGCCCGATGTCTGACAACACCTGCCCTGTCGCCCGTCGTTCCCCGAGTGTGTCTCGTCGTGTTTCGCTGTAGCCAGCCCGTGCTCATTCGACAAGCCATGAGCTTCGTGTCTCCTACCCTAGAAAGTGATAGGGGGGCTTGCAATGGGTACTGGGTTTTGCTTGCTGCGATGGTTGTATACTTTGGACTGGCTGTAAGTCAATTTGTAGGCATTCCCACGTATCCAGCGACTCAAAGCTCCAGATATCCACCTCTTTGTACCGGCACCGCTTGAACAGGCTGGAGCTTATGCTGAGGGGCTCTCTTGTTACACTTGTCTACGATAAGTCGCTGAACATTAGCTCCAATGTTTCCGACGCAGGAAAGGTATTGACGATCATGAGCACCGACATCGATGGCGTGTCCAGCGCCGGCGAAATGTTTCATGAGACTTGGGCCATGCTGATGGAACTTGCCATTGGCATGGTATTGCTGGCAAGAGAGGTTCGATGGCTGTGGCCGGTTCCGCTGGCTCTCATTTTCCGTGAGTGCTCGAAGCCAACGTTCTTGACTTGGCCCAATTGACGATCAAGACAGTAGCCTCCAGAGTCAGCCGGTATGTAGCACAGAATATCCGCGCCAGGCAGAAGGGCTGGAACACAGCAACACAGACTCGCATCTCGACTTTGAGTTCCGTTCTGGGATCCATGAAAAGCGTCAAGGCGATGGGGCTGTCGGGCTTCCTCGAAGACTATGTGACCGGCCTTCGACAGAAGGAGATTGAACGCTCCAAGCACGTTCGATGGATGAACGTGGCGTACAATGCCAGCGGTATGTTGCATACTCGGAGTCCGTTGCATCACTATCATTCTGCTGACCTTGAAAGCAAATGCTGTCGGGATATTCACACCGGTTATCACGATTGTACTATTCGCAATGATCGCTGCGCTTCATCATACCCGACTTGATGCTAAAACCGCATTCACGACAATTGCCATCCTGGCGTTGGTGACGCACCCCGCGAACATGATCATGACCATTGTGCCGAGAGCAATTGCTGCGTTTGCAAACATCGAGAGAATCCAGTCGTACTTGCTGGAGCCGTCTCGCGTTGACCAGAGGAAGGTCTCTCGCGGGACATTACAAGCCCCGGAGACGGAGGGTCAGCCTATCGCCATACGCCTGTCCGGCGTCACCATACTGTTCGATGAGAGCGCAGCTCCAACGCTCCGGGACATCAGCGTGGCTCTTCCAAAGGGACAGGTGACTATTTGTTCGGGCCCGACTGGATCAGGCAAGTCCACCCTGGCGAAGACTATTCTGGGGGAGATTTGCCCTACGGCTGGCGAGGTCAAGGTGTCTTCTGTGCGTATTGGGTACTGTGACCAAAAGGCATGGATCCCTACGGGCACTGTGAAGGAGATTGTATGTGCGTTTGAGGACAAAGTTGATGCGCAGTCATACCAGGATGCTCTCCGTACGAGCTGTCTCGACCATGATCTGGAGCGGTTGCCCAACGGCGACGCTACCATTATCGGCAGTCGAGGGATCAACCTCTCTGGCGGGCAGCGGCAGCGATTGGTAAGTCGCATACACTCGGGAGACGTACTACTCTAACCGTGGCAAGGCTCTGGCTCGTCTGCTGTATTCGCGGCCATCGATTGCTGTTATCGACGATCCATTTAGTGCTTTGGACGGAAACACGGAAAACACTATCGTCGACCATCTCCTTGGACCTGATGGGTGGTTCAGGAGAGCAGGAGTAACTGTTTTTATAATCAGCAACTCAGGTACGTCGCTGCATAATGTGCTGGAGCAGACAGCTGACTTCACCCGTAGCCCAGCATTTTCACGTTGCGGATCATATCATATTGATTGAGAATGGAACAATCAAGACTCAGGGATCCTGGGACAGCATGAGAGCACACGCGACAGAGATGCAGAAGTTTACATTTGAGAACATGGCGAGCGAAGGGCTGCCCGTCGACGCAGATCCCTGTGCTAAGCAAGGAGCGGCGGCGCTGGCTAACCAAGATGCCGAGGAAGACGTGCGTCGCAAAACCGGAGATCTCTCACTATACATTACGTGATACTACCCTACTTGCGCGTAATCTAACTGAACGTGATGTAGCATATTACCTCAAGGCGGCTGGGTTTGGGAATTCGATTTTGCTTGTGGCCTGCACAGCCTCCTACTCGTTCTTCATAACCGTCCCGCAGTACTGGTTCAAATGGTGGACCGAAAGTGAGAGTGGCCAAACGACGTTCTACGTGGTCGGCTACATACTTCTTGCCATCGTCTCTTGGGTATCAACAAATGGAATCATGTCGTCAGTACAGCGATACGCTCGACTGGGAGAGAGATTACTGACAAAGGTCTGGTTGGCAGGAGCACATTCATATTGCTCGCACCGAGATCGGGAAGCAAGCTACATAAAGCGCTGCTGGCTGCAGTCCTTGGGTACGATACCCATCGCCGCGGTGTGGTAGTTTATTGACATGGTCCAGAGCTCCACTGTCGTTCTTCGTGTCGACAGACGTGGGAGTCATACTCAACCGGTTGGTCCTGAATATGAATGTGACCGTTTTATACCTAGCGCTGACTGGAGCAGATTCAGCCAAGACATCTCTCTCGTGGACAGGCAACTGCCGAATGCATTCTCGGCCCTCTGCACTCGTACGCCAGCGACCCGGAAGATGTAGAGTGAAGCTAACTTGGTCCAGAAATCTTCAAGATGGCGATGCAGGTTGCGATCCTACTCCAAGTCCAACGGATGCTGCTGCTTACCCTGCCGGTTTGTATCATCGTCATTTATTTTGTTCAAAAGGCGTACCTGCAGACATCCCGACAGCTTCGGGTTCTGGAGCTCGAGTGCCACTCTGCGCTGTACTCATGGTTCCTCGAGACGGTAAGTCTTACAGTTGCCCTGATCATTGGTGAACTTGAAGCTCACCTTCGCAGGTGGACGGGATCGTGTCTATCCGGTCCTTTGGCTGGCATGCCAGCTCCACGGCGAGGAACTTGGCGAATCTCGACTACTCGCTGCGGCCGTCCTACGCGCTCTACTGCCTCCAATGCTGGCTCAAACTCGTCCTCGATCTGATTGTCAGTTTCATCGCCGTCGCAGTCATCGCGATGGCCGTCAAATGGCAGGGAGGCACATCGCAGGCCGATGTAGGGCTGTCGCTGAACTTGATACTCGTGGCGAACACGACGCTGGTGCGGCTTGTCCAGTCGTGGGCATCGCTCGAGATCTCGCTTGGTGCCATTGCACGACTGAAGGATGCCGCGACGAACACGCCTCAAGAGGACAGGCCGGAGGAGGACAGCGTGCCGGACAGTTCCTGGCCGAGAAGAGGAAATCTGCGGATATCCCAGCTGTCTGCAGGATACGAGTATGTGCGATGTCTCTGTAGAACGGAGCTCCAACTGACATGTGCAGCCCCGAGAACATGATTCTCAAGAACATCAATCTCAACGCTGCCGAAGGACAGAAGCTTGTCATCTGTGGCCGCACTGGCAGGTGAGTTAAAGGCAACAGTTCAAGCCCCGCTTCGAGCAACACAGCTAATGGGCTGTATCTAGTGGTAAGAGCACACTTGTTCTCGGGCTCCTGCGCTTGATCGAGAGCTCGGGAACGATCGAGGTAGATGGAATCGCTCTGTCGGGAATTCCGCGCTCAATAGTTCGCCATCGTTGCTTCATCACGGTTTCGCAGGATCCCTTATTCCTTCATGAAGAAACTCTGCGCTTCAACCTAGACCCATCAGGCGCAGCATCTGACGAGACGCTTCAATCTGCCATAGCCAAGGTCGGCATGTGGACTCGACTGTGCGGCAACGAAGGTGAACCAGATCCGCTGTCTCAGTCGTTATCGTCACTGCCGGCAGCGTCGGCCGGCCAGCTTCAGCTCCTGGCAATGGCACGTGCCATTGTGAAGAAAGAGGTCCTGCGCTGCTCTGCAGAGTACCGAGATGCTGGGGACCATCCCGTTGCCAAGCCGATTCTTCTCCTGGACGAGGCGACTTCCTCTTTGGACTCGACGACTGAGTCAGCGATTTACGACATAATCGAAAGCGAGTTTGTTGAACAGGGCCACACGGTGGTCATTGTTGCTCATAGAATTGGCGTTTTGTCGGAGAGGATGCGCTCGGGCAGAGACTATGTGGCGTGGATTCAGGACGGAAGAGTCTCGACAGTGGGAAGCTATGAAGAGTTTGCAGAGGCGGAATCGATGCCGAGTCCAGCTGCGAGGGAACCAGACACGAGCAAATGAGCTACATAGTTGTCGAGCATCGTAGACCCTTGGCAACCCCCTTACACTCGAGCTAGATCGTACGGCTCACTCGAATCAGGTCATATACTACTCGAGGAAGAGGTCGCGGGTACTTGAATCTACTGGTACTAAGTAGTAAACTCACTGGAGTGCATCGTGGATATCGATCCATTGACTCAACGACCAGAACATCAAACGGCGGCACCAGCCTCAGCCATAGCGAACATCCCCAGCACCCTGCCTGAACCAGTCATCAGCGGCGAGTGACTCATCGGTGGACGCATAGTTGATGATAACGCTCTTCGTCGTCGTGTAAGCATGATACGCGTCCAGTCCGTTTTCGCTGCCGACGCCGCTGGCACTCGTCGCGCCACCCCACGGGCTGCTTGGGTCGTTGCGGTGGTGCGTGTTGACCCACACGATGCCCGAGTCGATCTGCTCCGAGACCCTGAAGGCCTGGCTGAGGTCCTGCGTCCAGATGCCCGCGCCGAGCCCGAAATCGCTGTCGTTGGCCAGCTTAATGGCCGTGGCCTCGGTGTCGAAGCCGACCAGCACAACGGCCGGGCCAAACGCCTCTTCGCGCCAGAGCCTGGTGGTCGTGATGCTGTGCCCGACTGCCGATGCCACGACCGTGGGCGGATAGAAGAACCCCTTTGACAAGTCCGTGGAATCCAGGGTAGAGAGGCCAGTCATCCGTTGTCCGCCGCAGACAAGCCTCGCCGCGTCCCCAGCAACGGCCTCGTTGACCAGCGCCTCGACGCGTTGGAGTTGGCGGGAGGATATCAGGGGCCCCATCGAGGACTCCATGTTCGACGGCGACCCCATGCGCCGAGTGATGTGCTCACACTTTTGCGCGAGCAGTTGCTCGAGCTCAGGGAGCAGGCTCTGGTGGGCAATGATCCGCGTCGAGGCAATACACGTCTGCCCAGACGCAATGAAAGAGCCGAACGCGATGCCGTTGACGGCGGCCTCGAGGTTTGCCTTGTCGAAGACGATAAGAGGCGCCTTGCCGCCGAGCTCGGCCGTGTACCGCGCCAGGTTGCCGCCGACAATGGAGCCGATTGCTCGTCCTGCGGTGGTGCCCCCCGTGACATCGACCTTTCTCACCAGGCGATGGCCGACGAGCGCCTGGCCGGTGGTGGCCCCCCGGCCGGGCAGCACGCCGAGGACCCCGTCGGGCAGGCCGGCGCTCTTGAACACGGGCCCCAGGAGCAGGCTGGTCAGGGGCGTGAGCTCGCTGGGCTTCAGCACGACGCTGTTCCCGGCGGCGAGGGCCGGCGCCAGCTTCTTGACGGCGATGAGCAGCGGGTGGTTGAAGGGCGTGATCTGGACGACGACGCCCAGCGGCACCCGCTCGAGCCAGTTGTGCAGCCTCCCGACGGTGGGCAGCACGGGCCGCTCCTCGGTGCGCAGGACGCCGGCGTAGTACCGGAACCAGCGGAGGAGGGACGGGACCTGGGCCTTCATCTCGCGGATGGCGCGCCCGGTCTGGCGGACCTCGAGGGCGATGAGCCGCGGGAGCTCGCGGGACAGCAGCTCGGCGGCCCTGTCCAGGACATCGGCGCGGACATGGCGGGACGCTCGGGACCAGATCCCGGACGTGAACGTCTGGTGCGCGAGCTGGATGGCGGCCTCGACGTCCGCCGCGGAGGCCGCTTGGCACCTGCGGGCCCGGCACGGTCAGCAGGGAGTGATGGGGACGGGCTGCTCCGACGTACTCGGCGAATATCTGGCCGGTTGCTGGGTCTTGGATGGGGATGCTGTATGGATAGCGAGCTTCAGCAACTCGCAGTCACACCGAAGCGGGCAAGCAAGGGGCTTACAGTTCGCCGTGCCCAGGCGTCTCGCGGCCGCCGACCCAGGGCAAGTACGTGTGCGCGTCCCCCATGGCCTGCCTGCTACTCGTTGTCATGTCCGAGATGCAAGAGACTAAACGTGGATCGTCATGAAGCTTCCAAGTCACCTCGAGGACATCTGGAGCTACCCCGCGCCGGCTGACTCCGTGGCCCGCGTCGGAGGCGTGCCGTGCCATGCGATGCTACGCTGCGCCGGCTTGCCATCGCCGTCAATGGTGCACGAGATGGCCATATTGCCCTGGTCTAAGTGAGTTGGGGTGGTTCAATCCCAAACACTTTGGTCGTTGGAAGCATGTGTTAGTGCGACCCTCGCCTGTTGAAATGTGTTTGTATAAAAAGGTATCGTGTACCGTGGCAACTCCCTGCACCACCCAGTCCAAGTCCGTCTCGCGACTCATATCCGCAGCGAAGCCCCATGCCGTGCCCAGAAATCGCACCTCTTGTTCAGCGCATCGCCAAACGGCTCCATCTCCGTCCCCCCCCCGGTCCGGAAGACCATCCGGTGCTGCGCCTTGTCCGTCCACGCCTCCCACGCCGCCTCCTGGCCGGAGCTCGCCCTGCCCTTGTTGGGATCGTACGTGCGGATGAAGTTCGTCCAGTACCGCTGCATGACCGGCGATGCCCTCTCGTTCGCGCCGCCTGTCCTGTAGCTCCCCGGCGGCTCGGGGGCGTAGTCGGGCCCCCAGAGGGCGCTGAGCTCGACCGTGTGCGGGACGCCGAGGCCGTCCGCCATCTGCTGGGGGTCCTGCACGTCCCAGCGGTAGGCAAACGAGCTCGCGACGCCGGCGGCGGCCAGCGCGGCGGTGAAGGCGCGCGCCGGGCACATGTACCGCGCCTCGCCGTAGACGTCGCTGACCTGCCGCCAGTAGCAGCCCGTGTCGGGGCAGCTCGTGTTGGCGTTCGGGTACAGCCCGTTGACCTCGTCGAGCTGCTCGAGCGTCAGGAACGGGTACTGGTCCAGCATGTACGCGTTGCTCTGCGCCAGCGTCGACGTGTTCCGGGGCGTGAACTTGGTGCCGCCGTTGGAGTCGTCGCCGAAGATGGTGGGCACCCGGGCCAGCTTACCCTGCTGCAGCAGCCGGTACGTGTAGTCGGGCACGTAGCCGCCGTCGATGACCGGCAGGTACATGTAGTTGGGCGCCGTCGCGGCCCCCGGGAACGGGATGTTGAAGTTCTTGCCCTGCAGCTCCTCGGCCGTCTTGTTCCGCAGGCAGCCCAGGCTGTCGCGGCCGACGCACCCGAGCCGAGTCGCGAGCTGGCGGTACTGGTAGTGCGACTCTGCGACTGTGAGCGTCGTGGCAAACGAGGGAGACTCGGCGATGGCGCCGTGGAACAGCCGCAGGCCGGTGCCGTTGCGGGCCGTCAGATGCAGCGCGACGCTCTCGGCGCCGGCGCTCGACCCGCCGAGGACGACGTGCCCCGGGTCGCCGCCGAACTTGGCAATGTGCGTCTGCACCCACTCCATGACCTTTTGCTGGTCGCGGAGGCCGTTGTTCGGCCGGATCCTCTTGCCGTCGGTGAGGAACCCGTACGGGCCGACGCGGTAGTTGAAGCTGACGACGACGATGCCGAGGTCGCTCGCCATGATCAGCCCCGAGGCGTTGATCTTTGCGTTGGAGTTGAGGTTGAAGCCGCCGCCTTGGATGTAGATGAAGACGGGCAGCTTCGAGTCGGGCCCGGCGTCGGTCGGGGCCTGCACGTCCAGGAACAGACAGTCCTCGGCCGTGTCCTTGTCCTTGGGGTCAGCGCCGGTGGCCAGGCAGGCCTTGCCGTGCTGTGCCGATCAGCCACACGCGCGCTTCACCTCGACCGGCGCAGCCCTACCTTGTCTGCCATTTGCAGCTCTGTTGTGCGGAGAGGGTCTTGCGGCGGCGCGAACCGCAGGCTGCCCACGGGGGGAGCGGCGAATCTGATCCCCAGCCATTGGCTGACGCCGTTCCTCAGCGAGACGCCCTCGTACTTGCTGTACGAGACGTCCACTGTCGTGTCGACGGCGGCGGCAGTGGACAGCAGCACGGCGGACGAGACGATGGCGCTCCGAATCCTCATGGTCAGCAGCTACACGCAGGACGATGCAAGACTTCCAGCAAAACGACGCAGCAACGGGATGAGGACACGCGGACTCCCTTTCGTATTATACTTGACGTCAAGCCAGGTTGGTCCGCGGCGCAGATCATCGTGTAACAGTATGTTGGGGCCCCGGTTCCTCCGCGCGGAACAAGCAGCGGCCCACGATGCGAGAGGGCTAGCCAAGGCAGCGAACGAGGCAAATGAAGGGGGTTCACAACCGCTGCGCTTGTGCCAGCCCCTGCCGCAGGGCACCGTACCGTCCCTGGCTTGCGACTCCCGGCCGGGCTTCCTGCTGGCTCCCTTGATCTTGATTTGCAGGTTGATACGATGCTCGAGCGCAGCCCGCATCGACGGTCTGGAGCCCCACACCATCTGCCATTCCGGCGCCGGAGACACGGCCAGCGGCCGGGTTATTTCCCGATTAGGCAATTCATCGCCCGAGCCTCCAGCTTCCCCGTCCGATTTAGCCGGCGCGATTGTTTCGTTTCGTCATGTTGGCCGTCTACTCTGTAGCCCTTTCCTCAATCACAGTTGCCCAGGGCGTTCACACAATTGACTCGGGGGGTGAGACCGGTGCGGTTTCTGCCGAGACACGACTGGCAGTATTACTAGTCCCTTCAATGGCAAGGCAAGGTAGGGAACACACTTGACGCCCGTGCCGCGTTGGAACCTATGGCGTCCGGTATGGACGGTCAGGTGCCACAGCAGATGGTCCCGAGATGGCCACCTGGCCACCTGGATTCGGCATCTGTCCGGTCCCGAGACGCATTGATGGTGGTTCCGAGTCTTACAGCCGCAAAAAGAATCTACCGTATTTTGTACAACAAACACGACCAATCCGCATCAAAGATCGTCGTACTAATGCGCCACCATGGGCCGCTGAACGACCCAGGGAGGACAAGAGAGCTGAGCCAAGGCGGCCAACTGTGCAGGCTCCATCTTCCATCTGTGAATTCCACGTGCCGGGTAGCTGATATGCCTCTCGGCCCCCGGCCCAGGCACAGCCTGGAAGAGACTCCTCGGTTGTTCGGAGAAACCGTGTCTCTGGGATGCGCCTAATACCCCGTGCTCTCAGATAGCCATCAGCGGCGAGAAGTGTTGACGCTAATGTTCTTTGCGGGGGCACAGCAGAGCTTCGTATGATGCACGTAAGACGTGAAATGCGACGGCTCTCCGCACGGCAGCGACGGATGCGCATGCAATCACCGCGAGAAGAAATGGGCAGCCCTCTCGCGCTGACCTAACCGAGCAATAGGATTCACTGCCTGCCATCCTGTGAGATGTTAGCGCCAGGATTTCCCTACCTCTGACGCGCCAGTGATTCTAATCGGAGGGTGGCGGCGGAACTCGCATGAACAAGAGGCGTCGGTCGCATGTCACGGCGGATGGATGGGTTTAATGTATTGCTTTAAATTAAACCTCATAGCGGTCCGTCTTATGGCTCACCGGGCGATAGGTGAAGTACGCAAACTCGGCCTGCAACGCAGTCCCATTCACATCTGAGCAGGCCATGCCTACAAACGCGCCGGTGAAGCTGCCATGTGCCTGATGTCCGCCGCACTCATCCGAGACAATGGAGGCATCCAGGACTGGGCCAACCTTCTCAAGTGACTGGCCATCGAGGGCGTAATAGAATTGCAACTCGCGGCCTCGAACTTTGAGCGCAAGCGTTATCCCGCCCTCCCTGGGGATATGCACTACTTTTCCCTCAAAGGACTTCAGGTCACCGCTCGGCCATGACCCCTCCGAGCTCATAATGAGGAGCTCGCGATTCCCATCGGCGTCCGCCGTAGCGGCGAGGTAAAAGAAGTTGTAGCGGGAGTAGTACAGCGTAAGTCCCGCGAATTGTCGCTCATCGGTTGGCGCAAAGTCGACGACTGTTTCGGCGTCGAAGGAAAAGTGCGTCTGGCGTCGAGCCACGAGCGCCTGCTCGAACCAGGATCCGATGGACTCGCGGCCGGTGAGAACGAGCTTCCCGCTCTTGGTTGAGAAAATACGCTCGCTCTCTGGAGTGCGTAGCCATTGGAAGTCTTTGTGCAGGCCGGTATGGAAGGTATAGTGCTGCTCGGCCCAGTACTGGGTATCGTCGCGGATGCCGGGGACGTCGACATGGAGCGACGGAACCGGCCCGTCTTTTACATACAGCCAGTCGTCTTCGCCCCAGTACGCTTCTTGGATGGCAGTCTCTCGCCCCAGGACACATCGTCGCTCCTGGCCGGTCGGCCTCCCGGCCAAGTGAACCAAGTACGTCTTGCCTTGGGCAATGTCCACGATGTCGCCGTGGCCGGCTCTCTGCAGTGCGGCAAATGGCGCGTCTTTCGACGTGAGTATGTGCTTCTGGGGATGCGTCTCGTAGGGGCCCCAGATGTTGCGAGACCGAGCCAGAGTGCAGGCGTGTTCGTACGCAGTCCCCCCCTCGGCTGTCAAGAGGTAGTACCATCCGCCTCGCTTGTAGAGGTGCGGGCCCTCGACGAGCTTCGAGTCGGTGCCCGTGAAGATGTTCTTCCGCGGACCGACGAGCTTGCTCTCGGATGGGCTAAACTCTTGCAAGCCTATTCCGGCGAAGTAGTGCGGCCGCTGCCGATGGTCCCACAGCATGTTGACGAACCACTTGCGGCCGTCGTCGTCGTGGAACAAAGCCGGATCAAAGCCAGAGGCGTTGGCAAAGATGGGATCCGACCAAGGTCCCCTGATTGAAGGCGCGCTGATGATGTAGTTATAACAGTCCTTGAACGAGCCGTCTTTGCGCTTCATATCCGTGTACACCAACCAGAACTTGTCGCCGTCGTGAGTCAGGCACGGAGCCCAGACACCACAGCTGTCGGGGCTGCCCCTCATGTCAAGCTGGCTCTTTCGAGTCAGAGGACGGCATATAAGTTCCCAGTTGGCAAGATCCTTGGAATGGTGGACTTGCACGCCGGGGTACCATTCAAAGGTCGACGTCGCGATGTAGTACTCGTTGCCGACGCGAAGAACGGATGGGTCCGGGTTGAACCCGGGGAGTATAGGATTGCGAACGAGCGGCATGATGTAATTGCCTGATTTAAGATGCGATGTTGATTTGAGCCCTCGGGTTATGGAACGGCTTGGAGCGAAGCTCTGTAGGTGTTTAATAATAGATGCAGGGTGGGCGCCGGCTCAATAGCCAGTTTAGCCAAAAGTCGCAAATCTGGGGTAGGGGTTCACAGAGCTACCCTACCTGTGGCCTTAGTCTTGGCGCTACAGCAAGGCTCTGCTATAAGACGCTCCTCAGCACCTGGGGGAGTGTCACTGTTCTGTGCTATACATGAGGTGCCTGGATTGCGCAATGGTTGCAGACTCAATCTCCAAAATCCATTGAGGTCTGCTCTAGGGATGCAGGAAGGAATTATGCTCTAGGAGCTATTTCATACTCATAATTCGTGGTGAGTATTCTCTCAACCCTTCAACTACGCCAAAGAAGGATCTCCAATCGAGCTTGCGGTAGCATGTGCTGCAGCTCAATAGACACCCTATACAAAGTTGACCTTGCCAAAGTAGGGGGTGATGTGGAAGCTGGCCTTGTTGGGCGAGTTCCACGCTCCCAGTCCCTGGTCCGGGTACGTCTGCGGGCTGACGGTGGTCCTGAAAAAGTTCATCCTCCACTTGGTGCCGCGGGCCTTGCCCTTGTCGACGTTGAACAGGCCGAGCGGAATCTTGACATCGCTCTTCCAGATCTTCTTCGGCTTGTCCAGCGTCGTGGTGGCGCTGAAGCCGTCGGCAGCGGGGTCGGAGACGAAGAGGTGGTCGAACGGTGCGCCGGTCGCGCGGACCTTGGACGGGTTGTAGACAAAGGCCTGGTAGGTAACGTTGTTAGGGCTAACCTCGAACTCGAGGTACGTCTGGGGGTCGTCGGTGCCCTTGTAGATGAAGGCCTCCATGACCTCGTACTGCCAGATGTCGCCGTTGGTGCCCTGCGAGGCATTAAAGTAGAAGTCGACCTCGTCGTACGCGGTGAACCCGATCAGCAGGTGCTCGTCGGTGTAGCAGAGGTCGACCTGCGTGCGCGGGAAGGGCTGCTGGTCCGGCACCGTCTTGGAGTAGCTGATGGTGCCGACGCGAGGGCAGGCCGGGACGTTGACGCTGGGGACGTGGTGGGCACAGCCCGCGGCGGCGAGGCTGGCGGCCATGGTGATGAGGGAGAGAAAGCGACCCATCATGGAGGAGCAACGGCTGGCCTCGACTTGTTGCGGAGATTGTTACTACCGTGCACTGACTCGTGGTGGACCAGAGCCTTGGTTGCTGAGCCCGCTCGGCCGAGACGGGTTATATGTACGAGGTCGAGACAGCTTCAGAAAGCTTAGAGCTCGGTTGGAGAACAGGAGTACAGGTGGACAGGGGCATGCGGGGGGTGCGTGCGGGGGACGCGTTGGATGTGACGTTACCAGCAGGCCAGGGACGGCTCGCGTAGATTGGTTTGACAATAAGCGCTAGGACTACGGCTGCTCCCACCTGCCATTCCATGTTGGTTCATCCCATGTTGGTTCACTGGGCATCATCATCTGGACCCTGAGCTGCCAGGCTGCCCTGATTGTGTGCCAGCTTGAGGTGGCTAGGTTGCTGGTGCGTGAATAAAGGCTTGGAAGCCCCTCTACCATGCAGCGGAGGGCATCGGAATTGAGTACGAGCACGAGTAAACGTCAAATGGCAACCTCAAGGTAACGTTTGGTTACAGACTTCAACAATGCCCTCGATTAACAATGCTCCTCAGCCGCAGCTAGGGCCCTCCGGAAGAGCCCCTCCAGATGCTCCCGATCCTCGATGCCCACGCTGACACGGACTAGATGCTCGACGACCCCGTACTTGGCCGCCCACTCGAGCTCCGAATAGTGCGCCAGCAATGTGTAGGCGCAGGCCAGCGTGAAGTTGGTGCCGAGGCTGGGGCCCTTGGCCACGTCCAGGGCATCGTGGAACGCAACGGCCGCCTCCGGCTTCGTGAACCGGATCGACAGCAGATACCCGTACCCGGCCCCCTCTCGCTTGTACCGGTCGTACAGATGCTGGGTCGGGCTGCCCTTGGGGTAGAACACGCGCTCGACGGATGGGTGTTGTCGGAGTAACTCGGCGATGGCCTCTGCGTTGCGGCTCGCGACGACGACGCGCTCTTCGAAATCGGCGCTGTTCTTCTCCATGACCGCCACGTCGAGGGGGAAATACGTGTCCGTGTATTGGGCCGCCAGTGTCCTGCGCAGCCGTTCATGGTGGCTCGACTGCGGGCTCAGCATCACGCTGCCGCCCATGACGTTGCAGGCGCCGCTGAACATCTTGGTCAAGCTCGTGCATATGATATCGCACAACGGAGCCAGGTTCAAGTTGACGGGGGTCCCAACGGTATCGTCGACGACCACGAAGAACCCGTACTTTTTGGACAGCGCGTACAAGCGGTCGAGGTCCAGCGAGCCGAGCAGAGGGTTCCCCGGGAACTCGGTGTACAGCGCCCCGACACGCATGCCGGATTCCAGGTCTGCCTCGAGGGAGTCCATGTCCGAGGGCGAGGCGTGGCCGTACAGGACGTACTCGAAGCCGTGGACTTTGCTGAGGACCTTGAAGGTATCGACGTACAAGAATCTGCGACCGTCGTGAGCGATGCGATGCTGGCCAAGCAGGCATTGGAAGGATCTGTTGGAACCTGGTGACCTACCCAAATATCGCGACGCGGTAGACTTGCGATGCATCGCTCCGAAGGCTTTGTAGCATCAATGCCGTGTGCGCGATGGAGGACATGCCCGATGGATACAGATACACGTCGTCCACCGCAACCCTGTTGGGCGCCGTAGAATACAACCCGGCGATGCGCCTGTGTAGGGTGAGGCTTGCGTCTTTCGCATCTTGCACGGGCGGTGCCTCGATTCCCTTTCGCCCTGTTCCCTGATCGTTGAGAAATGGTGCATTCCTCAGCCAAAAGGCTGCGCATCGACTCGAGATGCCGTATCCAGTGTGCTGCCAGAATGACTTGGCTTCGGATGCCAACTGACCAGGAAACAACACCAGGAACAGATCCTGCCCAAGTCGTGGATTGGATTCTGATCGAGAATCATCGTCGATATCGACCCGTCCATCGAAGGTCACATGTAGGACCGCGACGGCCCCGTCTGCGGCAGCTTTGTCACATTTATCCAAGTATTCTTTGCAAGCTGTCGTCATTGCGCGGCTCGGGAAGATCAAGGCAGCCGGCAAGGATGCGGGAACTAGCAGACGCGGCTTTCTGCTGTCGGTGGCAAGTGTCGGTTGTTGCGCAGCCCACTTCACGAGCTTGTCCGCGAGGTCCCTGACGATGTGAGGCACGTAGAATCTCGGATACCCAGCCTTGAGTTGCGAGAGAACGTCTGGGTCGCGGCTTGCCCAGCCCTCCGTGTCGCTCCATTTTGGAAGCGACACGCTCACGGCCTTTCGCATTGGTCAGAAGGTCCAGGAAATAAAGTAAGGTTTGCTTGGTGTGTAGCTCACATGCTCATCGCCTGGTGGAAGCGGCTCTCCCAGTCTCACAGTCATGGTCTTGGGAGATACCATACAATTCTCTGAGGCCGAGCGAGATGTCTCGTCGAGATAGCGGGATGACGCCACAGGAGCTGTCAGAAGGTGCGAGAAGCAAAGATCGCGTGTGCAAGACCGCAGCTAGAGCCCATGGTATTAACTTCTCGGCTTCAGCCGTGAGGCGGAATGGCGCCAATAGTACGAAGCACACGCATGCAAGTCTCCACTAACTGCCGTTGATGTTGCATACTACAGGCGACAACCCGGCATATAGCTCGCGGGACCGTCTTCCGGGACCCGTGCTTACGACTGACTGCTGAGACAATAGCATGTCATTAACAGGGTTACAAGACCGCGGTGGACCATAAGCTATGCCACCGTGCATGGAACTGTCCCTGACGTAGTACCAGGGCTGAGGGGATAGCAAACCAGAGACAAAGCCACACATTCCTGCTTTCACCGCCAATGCTGAGGCTGGGCCACATACCTTCATGTTCGCAAAGGCTGAGAGTCTGAAACCTTGTCCCCAAATTTCCCTTGCTCCCCGCTGGTCGTTATCATTACTTCGAGCTACATCGAGATAGTATGAAGCGATGTATTAGAACCTATGTCTTGCTTGCCGAGATACCTCGAAGCACATCTTAACTCGCAAGTGCAAAACTAGAGCCTTCGCAAACAAGAAGAGATACATGCCTTTGTCAGAGATAGCGGATCCTACTCGGACCGTTGCAGCCCACACCAGTCCCATGGCTTCGTCTCCGCCTCAAGCTGGAGTGGCCGATTCCCCCATGACTCAACGCCAGGGGTCGGATCCTCGACCGACCAGTAGTCCGTGATCACAAAGAACTGTTTCAGAATCTTCTGCTTGATCGGCTTCAGAGATGCAGTATGCGGTACCTCCTCGCTGTCATGCAGAACCCTCAAGAGGTAGGGCCACATGTACGCAGGTAGGGTCTCTACCAGGTCTGCGCGTACCAGTGCCAATGATATCTCCTCCTTCGGGACACCATGCTTGAGGCGAATGAGAGCACCACAGAGCTCTTTTGCCTCGTGGTCCGGAACCCCAACGACATATGCTTCTGAGACGTAAGGCAAGTTTGTCAGGGCGTCTTCGACCCGAAAGGTCTGGATACGATAACTATGGAAGAAGACATCTAGTCTGTTGTTAGTGAATCCCCGGATATTCGACAGCTTGCCACCAGCGATGAGACTTACAGTCCGCAGTAGCTCTGCCGTCAAAAACGTATTCGCCATCCACAATGTGAGCGAGGTCTCCTGTCTTTAAAAATCCCTCCTCATCAAAGGCAGCTTTGGTGGCTTCTTCATCGCCAATGTAGCTTTTGCACGATTTGATCAGTACATTGGTGCATGTCTGTAGCTTCGGGGTTACTTTCAACGCACTGAGTAAGCATCCATGGAGTCTTGACGAGAATCTCGCCGTGATCACCTTCCGATAGCTTTACCTCGACTCCCGGAGCTGGGGTACCTACCGAGTGCTGTGCGCAAATGATGAGATTTGGCTGTAATGGATAGCTGGACGCTGTCGTGGTAACATACCTCTAAATTTGTAGGCTGGTTGATGTTTGTTTGTAAGACGGTGCAACCACACTCTGTCGACCCGTAGATGCTCTGGAACGGCCGCCTGGTCATGCTGGTCCAAAACGATCGTGTCGTTGGCGAGACCATGGCGCCACCACACCGGATGTTGACCAGGCTGTTGAACCCATCCAGGTAATTTTGTTGCTCCTCCACTGGAAGACTACTGAAATTGTCGGCATACACCTCCTTCAGCTGTCGAAGCATGGCTGGAGTGAAGGTGGCCGAGGTAACTCGGTTCTTCTTCATCAGTTTCCAAACGGATTCTGGATTGGCCCTTTCTTTGAGTATGTATAGCTTCATTCCGGTAAGTGGTGCCTTCAGAAGACTCAACGCTCCCCCTACCCAATGCGGCGGCCGAAAACTGATAGATGCACTGTTTGGCTCTGCAGGTTGCTCAAACACAGCGAACTGCTTTGGTAGGACGGCTCCTTTGGGGGGGCCAGTAGTTCCTGAAGTGAAAACGACAAGGCCTGGGCCTTGAGGATTCATCCGAAGAGACTCGTCAATCCCGATATCAATAGCTCTCAGAGGCGATGCATCGTTTGAGATCACAAGCGTCGCGATCTCTGGCCTTCCATGTTGCTTGATGCATTCTCTTATTTTCCCCGCCTGCTCGGTGTGCGTGCTGCTTATAAGCAGACACGTCGATTTTGTGTCTGATATAAAGTATTCTGCTTCCTCTGGGAGAATGCCTGACCCTATGGATGGACATCCATTAGCTGTACTATCTTGGACGCTTGTTCTGTTGCCTACCGAGCGGAATGCAGGCGCCGCCGATTGCTCGAATGGCGAAGAAGGCCACCAAGAACTCATATCCGCTGCGCGTCAAAACGCAGACGTAGGGGCGTTCCCCATTCAAATTGCCATGCGCATCGAGGGCCGTAGAGGGTAGATTGGCTCGAATGGCGCCACGCGTCTGCATGATGTCCCCGAGAAGGTCTGCGTACGCCTTGTCGAAGCCATAGGCATCGTGAATGATTTGCTCGGTGGTCAGCTTCGCAAAATGAAGCAGCTTGACCAAGATGGGGTCGTTCGGGAACTTTCTTGTTGCTCTGACGGTCATCGCTGCTTCTAGCGATTCTGCTCTCGGTGATACTTCGATGTTCCTGCTGATGGTGGGAAACGAAGAAATCAAATTTGGGAGTTAGATTTAATGAACGGCTGCCTGGCCAAATAATGGTCAACTGATGCAAGCTGGAGCTGTTTCGGACGAGGTACCCTTCTCCAACGCAGCCGAACATGCGCTGTAACCAACTACCGTCAGTGAGGCATCACCGTGCATGGTTGTGTAACACAGGGGTTCATGACGTGGCCTTGCACAATTGCTTGATTCGCCACGGCTCTGTACGGCACCGATATGCCGTTCATGTGAATGGTGGATTCGATTTATCTCATGACACCGAGTACGGATTACTTCGTAATACCTATCAGGAATCGTCGACTCCACAACAATGTTCAGTAGAACCGTCTGAAAGCCGGGACGTTGCGAGTAAAGACTCTGACTCGAAGATGAAATGAAACCTGTATGCACGAGCTTCGCCGTCCACTATCTTGCCATACCCGGGGATCAGCGTCGTCGTCGAAGCAGTAGGGACACATCTAGCCTGCAGCCCGGCAATCCGCATCATATGGCAGCTTGATTCGAGACTCTCCCACTGGGACGCCATGCTATAACCGTAGCCCAAGGAATTTCATCTTCCAACAGAGTTCATTTAAAATCATTTAAACGCACCATGAGTACTATTCCATATGGAGAGCGTGGGCACTGACGAGATTGACGCGGGGGCCTGTAAAGTTCTTCTGCCCATCCACAATCCACTGGAAGACAGAGATGATGACAATAATTGCAAATGCCACAATGCAGTAGTCTGTATGACTGAATTAGCGCAAGGTATAGACACAGGGCGTGACAGGAAGAAGACATACTCATGTTGGTTCCGGTGACGGGTAGTGCAGGGGGGAAGAGAAATAAGACCGTAGTCAGAGAGATATAGGAGAGAGAGATGATATCCGCGGTCCATCCGAGCCAGCTTGGTAGGCGCCACTTCCTTTCCGGCAGCGTATTGCGTCCCTGCAAGCAGTTGACCGCGATGGGCATTGCATACGACAGATCAAGCGCAACAACGGATGCGGAAATAATAGCGTTGAACGCGCTGCCAATTGTTGAGTCAGCTTGGAAACAAGACTTTATGTTAAACCATAGAGAGATTAACCTTGTAGATCCCAGGAAGATGAGCCCGAAGAGAACCACGATGACCGAGGTCAGAATTAGAGCATTAAGAGGCAGACCAAGCTGTGGATGGACCTTGGCAAAGAATCGTGAAGCAGGCAGACCGCCGTCCCTGCTAGTCATTAGATTCATGATTCTGGCATCAACCAGCGCTGGCAGCAGACTACTTACCGAGCGAATGCAAAGATCATGCGGCTGCTAGTTGTCATAACGCTGAGAGTCGCAAACACAAGACAAACGAGGGGTAGCCTTGACAATTAGCTGATGTTTCCCCATAGCTAGATGCAATTCGCGATCGACTCACATCAGTAGGCAGATTGCTCCAGCGTTGCTCTTTGTCGCATGGATTAGAATCTGCAAAAGCGGACCTGCGCTCGAAGTGATGACTTCCTCGATGTTGCCGGAGACGAATAAGAGCACGATCAGAAAGATGGCGCCGGTGAAGGTTCCGATTCCAACGCAAACGATCATGATCTTGGGGCCTTCAGCAGATGCTTGAGGTATCTCTGAGGCAGTTCACCGCCGAGTGAGTGTCGCGATCGAACACAGCGAGCTAGTGGCGACGACTTACCTTCGATCATGTGTGCCACAGCATCCTATCGCCAACCGGTAAGCTCATGAGCACCTCAGACAGTACATGATACATACAAATGCAGTGACGCCGAGTCCGCCTTGAAGAAGCTAGAGAAATATAAGCAACCAACACAATATTTGACAACGAGGTGTGCTTACCCCCAGGAGCCAAGCAACACCATCAGGCCCTGTTCTCAGTTAGCATCGCCACAGTTGTACATGTTGAAAGACTTGAAAATACATCCTGTCTGATTGATAAAGTCACAAAAGACAAAGTATGCCGAATTGTATTCTGGAGCAGCGCAGGCAAGTACTGTGATGGATACGATAACAAAGCCACCGATCGACCATATAAAGGCACCATGGTAGATGAGTGGCAGTAGTGAGTTTAGGAAAGCGTTTATGACGAAAGAGAGCAGCGTTAGTCCGATGTAGATGAGAAACTGGTGCCATCTTTGTGCTTCATAATCCTTTGGTCTTGTGAGCTAGGTGTAGCAAGGACGAAGCTGTTTTAACATACCGGATGAAGGGCTGAGATGACACCGACGATCAGTTGACTGGATAGCAATGCGTTTGTGGCGACAAGGGCAATCTATGAGGGTCTGTCAGCTGAATCCGGGCAGATGTTTGTGGGCATCGAACCCATCCTGCCACGTTTATCCAGCCGGTAATCCAGGAGAGTATTGGAACCCATTTGGGCCATGAAACTAAATCATCCGTCAAAAAGGTCCTAGAGCATCAGGTCACGGAGCAGCGGTTGTACAACATACTAACTGTGGTGTGTTAGTAAAACAATATGATGAATCAGTCACGAGTTGCACTCACCGGCTACCCAATGATATTGTCCCCCTGCTCTGTACCAACGATATATCAGCACACATTCTTGCTGTGAGGAGGGTCACTTGTGCAAACACCTGAGACCTACGTTGGGTATGCAGACAAAAACTCAGCAAGTGACGCTGCGATGCACAAATTGCAGATTCCCGCTGTGAAGAGACCTGAGTGACAGGGTCAGCTGGCTCTGTGGTTTGCTACCGGAGAAGCAGCCAAGACAATGCACAAACCCCAGATAATACTCGTGCTACCACCAGATGTCAAGCTAACAGACAAACTCGCTGAAAGTGCAGTCCAAGACTTTCAATGTGGGATGCGGTCAGCGAGCCCCTCATCTTGTTGCCACGACAGCGGTTTTGAACCAGGCGGATGCTTACATTCAACACTGCAAATGCCAGCCCAAGCATGGACCTAATGAAGACTCAATATTGACTCTGCCAAGCATAAAACAGGAATGTGACCAGCCTTACAGCGTGGAAAAGTTTCGCTTCAGCTCAGGCTGATGGCCCATGGCCGCGAGCTGCGCATCATCCTCCTGTTCGTACTCGGGCTTCATGATCGCCAAACTATGGATGAAATGACACCAAAATCAAGAGAAAACAACGAGACGGCGCCGAATAGATGATCTGGAAGTCATGGGATAAAGGACCAACTACCAATCAACCAGCTCCTAGTTATCGGAGCGCGCGGGGGGCCGATACGAGGCCCGCGGTGCCAACGGAATCCGATGACAGGCAGTTGCTTCGGCCAAATACCGCCGATCTACGGACCTATTTATCAGTGTTCTGCAGGAGGTGCAGAAGAAGACAGGGAGCGTCGCGCTGAGTATCGTGTCCGTGAGGGGAGCCTGTGCGACCATTCGCTGGCGACTCTGGTCTCGCGATCCAACCTCCACCAGGAGGGGCCGGAGGAATACGAAATGTGAGGGGAAGCGGGGGATTTCTCCAGTGAACCACGGTTTCGCCGTAAGCTATCAAGCGGAGCGGAGGAGCATAGCCTGTTTTGACGATGCGATCCACTGCGGGCAACGGCGTGAGCCGAAGATCGTGTGCTCGTTTGTATGATTGCACGTACCTAATATAAGGTCAATACAATAAGCCGTGGCTGAGACATGGGGACCGCCCATGTGATCGCATGATGGCCTCGCTCCGGTTCTGTGCGTGACGGGTTACGGCCGCCAAGGGCCTTCCAGTCCAGGCCTGGACGAAGCTAGTCTCTCCCTTGGCAAGGCGATCGTAAATGTTATGCCGTGCTATCAAACCCGTGATGAGCCACGCAGACGGGTACCTGAAGGCGCACGTGGGCAAAAGTATAAGAAGCCACAGATCGCGAGTTAATCTTGGCGTGTTGTGATGAACTGTCGATCCGAAATTTCCAAATCTCCTCCTTCAGCTCACCTGCGTTACCATGTTTTCCAAGTCGTCCTTCTGTGGCATTGCTGCAATTGCGGCCCTCGGAGTCGGGACGTCGGTTGCGAGCGTCGCACACTCCCCTCGGCGGGATGAATCCTGCAGAAAGACGACCGTGGCGATTCTGTTCGTGCCCAAATCTTTCATCTGTCGCATACCAAGGACAAGGGAAAAAATGGGCTGACCTTTGCGCAGGGGAGGAGGTATGGCGGGGATCACGGCCGCTGTAAGTGCGCAACGAAGCGCGCCCTTTGTTTCCCCGTCGCTGACATGGTACCAGCAAGCTTTGTCGAACGCCTCCATATCAGACTTTGTCATCATAGAGTACCAGAACGTGATTGGCGGACGTGCTCATCATACGAAGTTTGGCGCGCAGAAGGATGGATCGCCGTATACTGTCGAGCTCGGCGCGAACTGGGTACATTGATCACGCCTGGACGCCGTTCCTACCTCGTTCTGACGGAGTCTTGCCAGATCCAAGGTCTTGGTCACCCTGGAGGCCCAGGTTAGTTACCTATGCATCTATGCACCGTCAAAACTAGTTGCTAACGTGGTGATGAGAAAACCCCGTTTGGACCTTTGTAAGCCTTGGCAATTGACCAACTGTTGAACATCGATAGCATCGTGCTGAACCCTATCAAAGTCAAAAAAATACAACCTCAAGAACAGGTATTCCAACTACAGCTCAATCTTGACGTACAACGAAACAGGCTACACGGACTACAGCCATCTGCTTGGTGTCTACGAAGAAGCTTCAGACACTATGACAGTAGAAGCCGGCAGGCTCCTCACCGAGAACCTGCAGGACCAGAGTGCAAGAAGCGGACTCGCTTTGGCTGGGTGGAAGCCAAAGCATGGAAACATGGCTGCACAAGCTGTCGAATACTGGAGCTGGGGTAGGTCCTCACAGAACCAAGGCTGCAACACACACAGCTGACGAAGCCAAGACTGGGAGACTGCTTTCCCACCCGAGGAATCGTCCATGATCTTCGGGACTGCAGGCGATAACGTTACCTTTCACCAGTTCAGCGACGAGAACAACTTCGTCATCGACCCACGCGGTTTCAGTGCTATTATTGACGGCGAGGCGGCAACATTCTTGAAGCCAGACGACCACCGGCTGCTTCTAAACACTAAGGTGACCAATGTTTCTTACACGGATACCGGCGTCACCGTGCACAACGAAGATGGGAGCTGTGTCTCCGCCGCGTACGCCATCTGCACATTCTCCCTGGGTGTGCTGCAGAACGACGTGGTCGAGTTCAGCCCCGAGCTGCCCAAATGGAAGGAGACTGCGATCCAGAAATTCTCCATGGGCACGTACACCAAGATCTTCTTTCAATTCAACGAGACATTCTGGCCAGAAGACACGCAGTACTTTCTCTACGCGTCGCCGACTACCCGTGGGTATTACCCCCTTTGGCAGTCCCTCTCGACAGAAGGCTTCATGCCCGGCTCGAACATTATCTTTGTCACAGTGACAAACGACGAGTCTTTCCGGATTGAGCAGCAATCGGATGACCAAACCAAGAAGGAGGCTCTCGAGGTCCTGCGTCAAATGTTCCCGGACAAGAAGATACCCGAGCCGACCGCGTTCATGTATCCGCGATGGACAAAGACACCTTGGGCGTACGGCAGCTACTCTAACTGGCCGATCGGGACGACCTTGGAGATGCATCAGAACCTTCGAGCAAACGTGGACCGACTGTGGTTCGCCGGTGAAGCCATCAGCGCTGAATACTTCGGGTTCCTGCATGGCGCCTGGTTCGAGGGTCGCGAGGCCGGTGAGCAGGTTGCTGGCCTCTTGCAAAATCGCTGCGTGAAAGTTTACAACGACCAGGAGCAATGCGGTGCTCGCCCGCATTACGAGGAACTGTACGGCACGTCGCCGCTGCATCATTACAATCTGCTCAACGGCTGGGCGACCAGCAGCTTCTATGCCAGCGAGGCGAAGAGAAATAGCCAAGCCGCAGTGTATAACAAGTAGCGTGGATTACAGCAAGGTTGGTGGATCCTTCGAAGGAGGTGCTATACAGATACGCTGCCCAGGGCAAGACGGGCTGTGGGGAATGGGGCAGCATTGGGATTCTATATTCTCGGGACATATTGCCATCGCTGTGTAGCATGGCTTTCGGTCTGATTAAGAGTCTTGCTACTTTCACACGTACATAGATCTCTATTTGCACTGGTCGGGTGCCCGACGATCATGATTGCTGTTGCGGAACGACCAACATGAGGGGGTCTTTACGGCGGCGAAGGTGTGTTGGATACGATCCCAATCCTGTGATGTATTATCCGATCATGCAAATTGAGCGCCTTGAAAACCATGCAAGTTCATACATTGTGGTGTGTACGCACTGGCCACGGGAAGCAAACCGCTTCTCGCCAGATAAGCACAGTCGAACTATTTGGCGCCTCATCAGCCGATTAAAACGCCATGAAGCCAATATTTGCAGACGTATGCTTTACTTACAACGCTTTTGACGAATATTATTGATCACCTGCATGCTGTGATTTCGAGTCTCGACCAGAGCGGAGGAGCAAACAAGCTTCGGCAATTGAACGTATTGCCGAATTGCCGCAGCTGGTCCCGACCCGCCGCCACCTCCACAGCGACGTGGTAGCGGATGGTACTCCGTAATCGGATTTGATCTCCTCAGTTCTCCCTTCAGGAAGTCAATTCATTAATACTCAAGAGACGTTGAAGACATACTGGCCGTGGCATCTCACCAGGGTCTGGGCGATAGAACATGGCAGCGGCATTCGCAACTTTCCACCCCTCGGCGCAGGCGCTGTTCGGAGAATCGCCCAAAATCGACCTCATTCACGAGAATAATGACTACCCGTTTGCCCACGAGGCGGGTGTTTTCATCCAAGAAGACAACACACTCTTCATAACCAGCAACCAATTTACGGATCCGGCGACCAAAGAACGAAGGATCCAGATATCCCGGGTGGTCTTACCAACGGACAACACAGAAGTGCGATGTGAGGAGGTCAACCCCAGCAATGTTCCCATGGCAAACGGAGGGGTCAATTACAAGAACGGCATTCTCTTTTGCGCTCAAGGAAACCTAAAAGCGACGGGAGGCCTTGCCTTTATGGAGTCCAAACCGCCGTACGAGTCCCATATCTTGGTCAGCTCATTCTACGGGCGAGAGTTCAACTCGGTCAACGACGTCGTGGTGCACTCAGACGGCTCAATCTGGTTCACCGACCCCATTTACGGCTTTGAGCAAGGCATCCGGCCGAAGCCGCGTTTGCCGAGCCAGGTATACAGATACGACCCCGAGGCTAAGTCAATCCGAGCCATGGCGGATGGCTTCGGGAGGCCGAATGGAATATGCTTCAGCCCGGATGAGAAGACTGTGTATATCACAGACACGGACTGGATCCATGGAGATGGGACGACGGATGACTGTCGCGCGTCGCACATGTAAGTCATGCTTTGTTTTGATGTTTTCTGTGGCTGATGTCTCACCACCTCCAGATATGCATTTGACCTCGCGCGATACTCCAACGAGCCATTCCTGACAAACCGGAGGCTCTTTGCCATGGCGGACAGTGGGATCCCCGACGGGATCAAGTGCGATGTTCACGGCAATGTATACAGTGGGTGCGGCGACGGTGTGAATATCTGGTCTCCGGGCGGTGTTTTGCTGGCGAAGATCTTGGTAGAAGGAGGCGCCGCAAACTTCTGTTTCGGACGAGATGGGGAATTGTTCATTCTGAATGAGACTCGACTCTGGCGAGCTCGGCTGTGCACGTCGACGAAGGGTGCTCTGCTCGGGATCTAGTAGTTAGGATATGAATCATTCGTCTATTGGCATTCAACACAACCTTCAATGTCCAATCAAGTTGTTTACATGGCTGTGCTGCTCAGTGGAGGACAACTGTCTCACTCCTAGGCCAAACTATCTTGCCACGCTCGGGTGGTGTTCGTACGAATACGAGCAACCTGAACAGCATGACATGTGGAGATTAGGCCGAATTGCCGAGACCCATAAAGACTATACCCGTCCCCGAGTCCGTCCTCGTAGTGCATGAATGATCGTCGCTATTGTCAAAATCGTACGACAATGACGGCGCTTTAGATGAACAGGGTGTGTTGATCCTATGATATCTATGAGTGCAATCATTTCATCGTGGTTGGGCCCCTTGGCTCTTCAGCTCATTGCGATAGCCAACACGACCAGTTACGACCATGGTCCGAGGCACTCTCTTCACGCTCCTGGCTCAATGCCTTCTCATCGCGGCATCACCACAGCTTGTAACGCATGGCAGTGACTTTGTGCCTGACCATGTTCTTAGAGTGTCTACACGCAATATCAGCGTCGCCTGTGAGACGCGGCAATCGGCCGTGGTCAATGGCACATCGCCTGGACCAGAGCTCCGGATCCCGCCAGGTCAACGGACCTGGATCAGAGTCTACAATGATATGGACCAGGCAAATTTGACCATGGTATGTCGAAACAACACTTGGTTGCAGATGACGATAGGTGGTAACGGTGAAAGTGCAGCATTGGCATGGACTTGCACAGCGGATGGCAATCTTTTCGGACGGCAGCCCGCAAGGGTCTCAATGGCCAATCCCGCCGGGACACTTCTTCGACTACGAGCTTCAAACGACTTTCGATGACCCTGGAACTTACTTCTATCACTCTCATGTCGGCATGCAGGCTCTTACAGCCTCGGGGGCTCTCATCGTTGAAGACTGCGGACCCCCACCGTACCAGTATGACGACGAACGGACGCTGCACTGGAGCGACTTCTTCCCTCAAACCGACCATGAGCTCGAAGTTGGCCTGCAAAGCGTACCATTTGTTTTCAGCGGTGAGACTCGCGGCGTCTTGCTCAATGGGAAAGGCATTGGCGTGGGCCACGAAGGCGACGAAAGACCTTGCGGCGACTGCTCCCTGCCCGTGATTGACGTTGACCCTGGCAAGACATATCGGTTCAGGTTCATAGGCGCGACGGGCCTGTCACTTGTTAGCATGGCTTTTGAGGGCCATCGGAATCTCACCATCATTCAGGTCGACGGTGGACAATGGACGCAGCCGGCTTCGGTCGACCGGATACAACTAGCATCTGGACAGCGCTTTGATGCACTATTCACAGCAAAAACAGAGGAGCAGCTTGCATCAGAAGGCAGAGAAACGTATTTCATACAGTTCGAGACGCGCGACCGGCCCGCGACCTATCGCGGCTATGCAGAGATTCGATACTCAAAGACGAGCACGCCGCCCCGTGCTCCAACAACACCTCCGCTCACAATTCCGAACGCCACTTACGACTGGCTTGAATACGAACTTCAGCCTCTCAGTCCGGAAGAAACTGGACAGCCAACTCTTGGAGAGGTCACGCGCCGAGTAATCATTAACTCCACGCAGTTGGTCGACCCCCTGACCCAGCATCTCATCTGGCGCCTGGCAAATTTGTCCTGGACAGAGGCGGTGTTCAAGTCACCTCTCCTGGTCGACATATACAAGTTTGGCGATCGCGCGGTCCCGAACTACGATGCTGCGCTGGACAACAACGGCTGGGACCCCAAAACTCGGGCATTCCCGGCCAAAGTTGGAGAGGTGCTTGAGATCGTCTTCCAGAACACCGGATCCTTGGTGAACAACGGCGGGGGCGTGGATGTGCATCCTTTTCATGCCCATGGCGAGCACTTTTACGACATCGGAAGCGGCAACGGCACTTATGATGCCGAGGCCAACGAGGCAAAACTCGTCGCCTTGAACTATAGGGCCGTGAAGAGAGATACGACGATGCTGTATCGCTACACCACGACCACGACTCCTGGAGCGCCTGCCGGCTGGCGAGCTTGGCGAATCAGGGTGAACCAACCTGGGGTGTGGCTGATCCACTGCCATACTCTGCAGCACATGGTGATGGGTATGTTTGCAGCCCGGTGTACACGGCTCAAACGCCAATGGTAATACTGACTCTTCACAGGAATGCAATCAGTTTGGGCAATAGGCAGTGCTGCTGAGATACGGCAGGTGCCTTTTGAATATACACGAGGGTATTTGGAGTATGGAGGCAATGCGTATGGGAATATTACGCACGCTCCAACTTGCATTCACGAGTTTGATGACAAGGGGTCGGGACAATGTAGCTTGTAACAGATCTGTCGCTAGTTGAACTCTACAACAGTGATGGAGCTCCACTGAAGGAAATTGTGCTTATGCAATGTCGCACCAAGGAAGCCTGTACAGACTGTGACCATGAAGCGCACCCGCAAAGCGACCCAGTTGGTTGACGAGACTATGCATGCCGCAGCTGCTAATTACGAGTAGATACGGAAAACTTCTCTTTCCTTGACTACACGGTGTGCCCGTATTGTGCGTCCTCAACTGTGGCCACCGCAACGGCTTTTCCCTCCGGGACATTGTCGATGATGTCGTCCCCTGCAAACAAACGGTCCACATCTTCCAGCTCAAGGCCCTTGGTTTCGGGAAAGAACAAGAAGATTATGGGTACAAAAACGGAATTTAGGACAGCAAAGATGATGTACGTCTTCCAGCCGATGTTCTCTATGGCAATAGGAGTGATTTGTACGATCATCTATTGAAGTGTTAGTGAGAGATCCCTCCGGGAACCTGTAGATAGCCAATAACTTGGACTTACGTAGTTAAAGATCCAGTTAACTGCCGTTGAAAGAGACGAGCCGCGCTGACGCAGTCGCAGCGGTAGGATCTCCGACCTATAGATGTCAATGTTGGAAGAAGGGCTGGCATGGGAATCAAGTATACGTACGGGTACACCCAAACAGTGGCCTGGAATCCAACAGTGAACGCCCCCTGAAAGACAAACAACATGGCAGCAGCCCCGATACCGGCGCCATAGGAAACTGAAGTATTGTTCTCGACTTGGTAGATCAATCCTGCCTGAACTGCCATAGCCGCAGCCATTAAGCTAATCATCGACAACAGCTGGGAACTGTCAGTAACGGTAGGTTTCGTATGGGTTCGCGGAGAGCTGTACCAATGGCTTTCTGCCGATTCTGTCAATTAGGAACCAGGGGATGAATGATGCGACAAAGAACCACGTCTGCAGGAATCCAGACATGAGGGCGGACATGTGGGGACTGAAGCCGATGCTTTTCTGGAACAGAGTGTTTGTATAATCTGGACACGGAACACTGGTCAGTGGGATTCTACTTCACTCCCGAGGCCAGGAGTATGGAGCGACTCACAAATCACGGCGTTAATGCCGCCGATCTGTTGGAAGCCTTGTAGCAGACAGGCGAGGATGAGCCTCTTCTGGGACTGCACTCGGTCGTTCTTCAGCAGGTCCTTCCAGGAACCGGAGCCAATGGACGCTTCAAAGGCGACCACCTGGAGGATGTTGTGGTGGAGACGTTGCACTTCATCGTCACTTGTCGGCGCGGATCGCATCCTGGCGAGCACCTTTAAGCAGTCGTCTGGCCGATCATGGGCAGCCAACCATCGAGGTGTCTCCGGGATGAAGGCCAAGATTACCATTATTGGTACAATGCAGAAGCATTGCAGAATGACAGGCACTCTCCATGCGTAGCTGCCGGTATGCGAGGAGAAGGCGTAGTCAATCCAGTAGACCAGAAATATGCCAAAGTTCAGTGTGGAAAGCTGGGCACAAACATCTGCGCGACCGTCAGTGCCATCTCAGGGATTCCAATGCAGAGTGCCAAACTTACAGACGCCTCGGCTTGCCTTGGGGCTAAACTCTGCTTGGAGAACAGGGACTGTCGAGTTGACAATGCCCAAACCGATGCCAGAAACGATGCGGCCAACAATGAGCTGTGCTCGGCTGTACGAGGAGGCTTGTAGGACGGCCCCAACAATCATGATCCAGCACCCGTGGAAAATGGTTCGGCGACGGCCGAGTCGTTCTCCGAATATGGCTGACGCGATAGAGCCAAAGAAACATCCGACTAGACGCAGCTCGTGGTCAGCAATGTTCAGCAGTACCATCTAGTCGACGTGGTGTGTCGCAATCGAGGATCTTACTTTCGAAAATGGCAACGATAAGCCCAATCATCTCGGAATTGGGGCTGTCAAATGTTGTGTTGAATGAAGGAGAGTTGACTGGAATGCAGAATTAGTCGACATCCTTCCATCGCGCCACGTTGGTTCGTACCAAGGCCTCCCATGAGTCCATTGTCGAACCCAATCAACATGAACCCCAGGGACGTCAACACGCTGACCGTCAACAGGAGGGGACGCCCTTGAAGCTCCGCCGGTGCCATGTTGGAGTGACCCTTTCGAGGGCTTGGTTCGGCTGTAGAGTATGATTGAACGAAAGATTCGTTCAACGTGTGTACATGTGTTGCTGGGGCGTGGCTCCGTCAACGACGATCCTCAATTATCTGATGGAAAAGGATCCGATGCCGGCCGTGAGCCATTATATCTTCGGGTAGCTACTATATTCCAATCCTTTTATTGAACCTAGTTTGCCTTAAGACATCGTACGAACTTTGCGGGGGAATCTGGGGATGGAGTGATCTGGGGTCGATGTAGGGAGCCGATTGGCCGTGGGCATCGTTCAATTGCCGCGGCAAAGTCGGCACTAGTGTCGCAGCGTGCCGTCTATGTTCGAAATGGCGTGGTGCTACGGGAGCGCCTCGTTCTCGATCACTGGGAAACATGACTCAGGGGAGATTTTGGAGCGGCAGGCAATCAGCTGGTTCTGTATTCAATTGCCGATGGCGGCAACTGACTTGCGCGACGAGGCATGCAACACGCATGCAGATGCAGCTCCCCAGCAATCCAGAGGAGTGACTTTCGAAACAACCTGCAGCGCCATTTGCTATTGTCCTTGTAATTCTGATCTCCAAGGCCTGCGCAATGGCTACTCTCCAGCTTCAGACGTTGGACAATCGGGTCCATGGACGGCTGGCCCTGGTCACTGGGTCGAGGTTGGTGATATCCAAGAACTGGGCAGAACAGAGGCTGACAATCTACACAAACAGCGGTGGAATCGGCTCTGCCTGTGCAAAAGCTCTAGCCGCCGAGGGATGCGATGTTGTGCTTCACTACTCATCAAGCATAGTGAGCAATTGCATAGCCATCACTTCGTACCCAGTAACTGAGAACTACGCAGGGAAAGGCAGAGACCTTGGCTGCTGAGCTGCGGAAAGCCTACCCTTCTCAGCTATTCGCCATAGCTGCCGCAGACCTCACATCTCGCGAATCTACACGCCACTTCGTCTCGGACGTTCTGGAGCTACCAGAAGTAGCCAGCAAACACAAAGCCATCTCCATACTCGTTGCCAACGCCGGCCTCGGACGGCGGATACGAGACGTAAAGAGCATCGGGGAGGAAGACTGGGACGAGATGATGGAGGTCAATACTCGAAGCCAGTTCGTCATCACAAAGGCGTGCGTTGAGGGGATGAGGGCGCAGGCGTGGGGCCGGGTGATTCTGATTGGGAGTATCGCCAGCCATGGTGGCGGCCTCAACGGCTGTCATTACGCTGCATCAAAAGGGGCTATGTGGTACGTTCAACTTGCCAGACGAGTTGGCCTCGGTACCAGGACTCTGCTAATGCCTCTTTAGCTCGATGGGACTGAATCTGGCCACTCTTCTCGCCCCAGAGGGCGTGACCGTAAACATTGTGAGTGGCGGTCGAGGTGCCAATGCGCCAATGCGCAGACGCAGCTCTGACCATATCATTCTTAGGTGTCGCCGGCCATGATTGGGTCCACGGGGATGATTCCTACCCCAAAGTCACAGTGAGTATTTACCTTCCTTCCCTTCCATGGACGCACACTGACGTCGGCTTGCACAGAACCTGGAGGTCTGATTGTGACAAGGAGGCCCTGAAGACGGTGGATCCCGGTCTTGCAATTGCCAGCAGTGTTCCGGTGCATCGCTTGGGCTCACCCGAGGAAGTTTCCAATGTTGTGACAATGTATGTTCTTCCAACTGTGCCATGCATGGTGACAAGTAATTGTACTAATACAGCTGGCTCAGGTTTGCTAAGACCGGATACATGACAGGCCAGGAGCTTGTTCTGGCTGGAGGATTAAAGTAGGACACGTGGCATTACCACTTATAGAATATTGAGGTAACAGGAAAGGCATATGTTCAACTCAGGCTGTTGTGGCGTGGTTGAGCAGTTGTACACCAATGAGCAATATGGAGAGCGCCGTCATTCAGAAACACCTCACATTCATGCCGCATTGATGGGCAAGTGCTATCCTGCATGTATAGTCTATCAACTGTAACCCATGTATATGAACCCTGTGTTATCTCCTGTCTATCCTATTTATACCTTTGCCGTGAACGGCTTCTGCTCGGAAACCTGGGTCAGGAGCTTTCCTTTTGTGACCGCGCTCCGGACGTTGTCGATGACGAGAATCTCCATCCGTCTCTGCAATTCATTGTCAGTAAAATCTCCGTTTAATTTTATCGTGGTGCATCATATCCACGAACCTGGGTATCAACAGTCGCCGTGCCAATATGAGGCAAGAGAACCGCTCCAAGGTTCTTAAGGAGGCCGGGATGAATCTCCGGCTCCTTTTCGTAAACATCCAGGCCTACACTCCAGACCTTTCCGGATTCCAGGCTGCTGACAAGGGCCGCTTCATCGATAATTGGGCCCCGAGCCGTGTTGACGATAATGACGCCATCCTTCATCGTCTCCAGTTCCTTTGCACCGATCAGGCCCTTGGTAGCCGGGCCGAGGGGCAGGTGCACAGATATGACGTCGCTAGTCTTCAACAACTCCTCGAATCCGACGTACGTTGGAACATTTTGTTCTCCAAACTGGGCTTCGAGGCCATCCACGGGCTTCCTGTTGTGATACTGGAGTCGGAATCCGAAGGCAGCCGCGCGCTTCGCAGTGGCGGTACCGATGCCGCCCATGCCAAGGATTCCCAATGTCAGACCATCGGGATCCCGGCCTAGAGGGCTTGCGCCTCGCCATTTGCCTTCCCTGACAGCCAGCTGAGGGATCCAGGCCCGACGCAAGGCACCGAGTATGAGGAAAACTGCGGTGTTGGCCGTAGCGGCGTCAACTGCTGACGGGGTATTGGAGACGGCGATATCTGCAGATCATGAGCACTTTGTTTCGTTTTAGGTCGTCGCATGTTGCTTGGAAATGGGACCTACTGCGCTCGGTGCATGGCTTGACATCGATCTGGTCGTAGCCCGCGCCGTTGTGGGAGATGAACTTGACTGACGAGGGCAGGTGCGAAACGAGCTCGGCATCAAATCGTCCAGTTATCTAGCGCAAATGCTATCAGCCATCTTTCGTCTTCCGTGGCCCGTTTTGGAGAATGCGAGGGGCCTTACCGCCACGGAGTCGTACGTCCGCGAGATGGCGACGACATTGCTATACTTGCCCGCATCGCAGTCGCGAATGAACTCGTCGCGCGTTCCAGAGGTAACTTGCTATAACGCAGAAGGCTCATGTCAGTGATTTATAAAGGCCATTAATTCACATTACAAACGTACTGTAACGTCGGCCACTTCGGAGAGCTTCTCGAACTCGGGCTTTGCGTGGTGGACGATGCCAAGCATCAATACGCCGGGTCTGGAGGAGTTCTGTGCCGTCATGTTGCCTGATGGTAGTCTCAATGGGGTCAATTGGTCAATGACAGGAGAAAAGTGCAAGATGAAGGCCCAAGACAAAGGAGAGAAGCTCGAGGAGAGCCTTGGAACTGCGAGCCGATCGATGGCAATTGAAAGAGGAGCTGGTGGGGCAACCGTTTTGCCGACGTCACCCCTCAATTGCCGTCGACTCGCCAGTCGCAAGTCGGCAATTGGTTTCTCCTCCTCCGCCCTGCGGCGCCTCCAGGCATCTAATCTTCCCCGCAAACTTCAAAAGCCTAACGTACCCAGCGACATCCACCAACGGCATTTGATGGGGTTCACATGCTGCACGCTTCCTGCTCATCTGTATTACCACGCTGGGCCGGATGGAATCGTCACCGACACAGACGCCGAGCAGCGGCATGGCTCGCGGCAGGGGGAAGAGGGTGTCACGCGCCTGTGTCTCCTGTCGCGTGCGGAAGACGAGATGCGACCTGTGAGCTCACCCCGCCAGCATGGACCCTGATGGGAGAGGGGAGCGAGGGGGTCTCGCGTTCCACCGCCAGATGACTGACGCGACATCAACAGTGACTCGGACGGGGTGACTGGGAATCCTCCCTGCCGAAGGTGTGTCGAGCACCAGCTGGAGTGCGTCTTGGCCAAGTCGAGGCGTGGAGGCCGCCGCATCAAAGGCGTCAAGGGCGGGCTGCCTGCCAGCAACAACAGCGGCCACAGCCACGGCGACATCTCACCGTCCTCTGACGGCCAGAGCGCAAACCGCCTCGCAGACGACGAGGACATCAGCGAGTACCGCAGACAGCCAGATCTGCACCGGCAGGGTCAAGAGTCTGGGGCACTGCAGGGTTGGCCATCTCCACAGTCGGTCCCGAACTGGCGTGGGGACAGCCCCAGCGGATCCGCACAGGATCTGGAGGTGTCAAGGCGAGACTCGGATGGTCTCGAGGGCCATATCGCTTCGACAGATCTCCTGAATCCGTCAGACGCCCTGGATTTACTTGCACAGGTGGCCGATCTCGATCCTGGCGGGCATGGGAACTCGTCAGGGCGGGCTGGCGCCAACAGCCGCAGCGCGCAGGGTCCCGCGCAAGATGCCGCCAGCTCCACACCATACTTTCCGCCTATAGCCGACGGAATATTGACTTGGTCAGAGGTGTCCTACCTCGTCAAACGGTCCGCTAGCCCGATGCTGCTTTGCCATTATCATTCTTGTACTGACTATGTTGCCGTAGCTATCATGACAAGTACCATCCATTCTTCCCCATCGCCTACAGCAGCATTTTCGACGGCCGTCCCATCTCGGAATGGGCGGAAAAGGAGCCGTATCTCTTGACTGCCATCCTAACAGTCGCCTCCAAGGATGACCCGTCCTGGTTCCGCGTTTATGAGGCCTGCTCTCGGAACATGGAGAGCCTTGTCTCGAAGCTGATATATGCAGGTTCAAATAACATCGGGTCCGTCGAGGCTCTGCTCATCCTCGCGGAGTGGGCCCCTCAGCGGCCACAGGACAACTCGGCTATTGGGTGTGGTCAGGAGGACCACGGCGCTTGGATGCTTGTGGGCATGGCCATCCGGCTGGGATACCTGCAGCGACTGGAACAGACTGCCCTGCTTCCAGAAACTGGGGCGCAGTCGGTGGACGCTAGTCGAAAGCGAATTGCTTGGGCAGGTACGGTCTTGTTCTTCCAGCTGGTCACGGATGACAGTTGCTGACTCTTGCAGCTTGTTACATGAGCGATCGCCAGGTTTCCATCCGGCTCGGCAAGGGCTTCTGGTCCCGCGGCCCGATCCCTTCGATAAATTGGAGAGCTGCAGACTTCCCATCCCTGCAGGTCCAGGCCCTCGGGTCTGACAACCTGGCGCTGCTGTTCCAAGCGCAGCTAGAGTTGATACAGCTCTTCAGCAACGCCCACGACATTCTCTACTCTTCCTCATCCCATCGAAAGCAGCTATACATGGGAGGTGAATACATCAGATACATCGTACGGCAACCTCCAAACGTCACGAAGCACCTTGGCGCTAACCGTGGCAGGACGATTTTGCCTCCGTACTACGAAAGTGGAAGCTGTCGTGGGCCAACTGCACTTGTTTGTTTATCCCCCATCCACAGGCTGCCTGTCACTGACAATAGTTTGCAGTCACACCCCCAGTGAAGGCCTCATTGGTTCTGTCGTTTGAGTTTCTGCGACTCTACATCAATGCATTTGCATTCCAGGCAACTCTAAATCGCGCCGTCGCCCGGGCCAGCCAGCGATCATCGAACAAAGCCCAAGACGTCAGCACACTCTTCTCGGACGTGGCTGGGAACCCCGATGCACGATTCATCTACGAGTCAATAGACGCTGCCAACTCGCTGTTGAGCATCTTGAACAGCTTTATTGACCCGGTGGCTGGACTCAAGTGCATGCCACTCAAGTACTGTCTCTATGTAATTTATGCTGCCGTCTTCTTGTTCAAGGTGAGTGTCTGCTACCCATTCGATTCTGTTGGACCAACAAGACTAATACAGCGAATGTTAGGCCAGGTTGGCAGGTGCCATCACCAGCGAGGGCGATGGCGGAGTACGTCGTGCTATCCAAGGAACCATCAGCCAACTGCAGAAGACGTCAAACAACCCGCATAGTCTTGGGCGCCGATATGCAACTTCTCTACGTCTACTGTGGCGAAAGTCTTCGGGGAAGCACGCCGCTAAATCGACATCTAGAAGAGAATCACTTCGAGAGCCACCCACGCCAGTTCAGGACGCCCTCAGACCACAGGATGTCCCAGGTGGCGAGAAGGCACTTGAACTGGATCCCTTGAACGGCTTCTCTTGGAGAGATTTGGACTCACTCGGCCAATACATTGCGAACAACTCGACTCTGAGCATGACTGATGGCATGTTAACAAGCCCTGAATTCGATTGGGAGCACAGTTCTTCTGGATTGGATGACTTGGCAATGAGGCCACAGTTTGACAACGTGTGGTCGGGTCACGATATAATATTCTAGCCGAGGGAGCATTTACGTGGTGTATTTTCTGGCCAGACATGACTGTATGATATCACGATGAATCAAAGCTATTCAGCTCATCGCCTGACACGATCTCTCCGGGTGTGCCCAAAGCCGTGACGGAATCATGACTATCCTTGACAAGCGGTCGTTCACCTACTCAGGCGTGCGGCAAAGGTCGAGACGAGGGATAGCGTTCAGTTCAGCCCGATCTTGAAATGACAGGTATGGCGCAGCCAGCCGTTCGTGTGCGCACACCCGCTTGATACATGTTGCCCTGCGTTGCCTGCGTTGCCCGTTCTCGCCACTCTGCCTCACCTTTTACTATGCCCGAGGACTGTCGTCCTTGTTCAATGCTCCAATGCACGATTTGAACTCACAAGGCCTCGCAGAAGCCTTCAAATCACCGACATCGCAGCCATTTTACTCGAGTTGCTCTCAGCTCTCATTCATTCTTTCGCCATGCGGTGGCCATTGTGACAAGGACAACAACACGGTGGACGTTTAGACTAGCTGCATGAAGATCACCATGATTTCCGTGCTCTGGAGCTTCCGGTGATGTCGTACAGAATGTGAGCGCATTGTATTTAAGCCCGTGATTTTAGTCCGTAGTTTGCGGGTGCATATGCTGGGGGGGGGGGGGGGG
>JALHCC010000410.1:0-28983 GCA_024340765.1 Tolypocladium cylindrosporum | reverse complement strand
TTGGCACCACGGCTGTGGAGTTATTCTTGATTGATGTTAGGGATGCAACTGGGTGTAAGTCCGGCGGATCACCGGATCCGGCAGATCACCGGGAAATCCCTTAATGATTACTGGGAATTGATTATTTGTGAAGGCCGGAAATCATGCTGTAGCTGGAAAACATGGGTTAGGACAATAAAGGCCAACTGTTTCCCGTCTGCAGTCCACTGAAGTGCTAAACACTGGTGAGCAATGATGCATTGGTAGGATCAGGCCACGTTTGGAAGACTCGCATAAGGCGGCATATTGTTCTAGCGTGATTTGGTGGCACAGAATTCCGTGTCAACTTTCATCCCAGGTGAAACGAGAACGCGGTGGTAGATTGAAACAGACCTGAACCTCAAGACAATGAACAGCAGATATATCGTACTGCAGCATGGGGATACGACTTTCACAAAACGTCATTCTCGCGTAGTTGTCGCGTGAGCCGTTTGGCAAGTTCACTGATGTGAGTCGTAGTTAACGCCGTCAAGGCAAGCCAATGCCACGAGCGTTTCTCTTGATGGCCGGGACGGACGTCACAGGGCACGGGAAAACTGCAATTGCCCAGTGTGTGTTCGTGCATCCCAGGACCCGCGTGCGTCCCGACTCCCAGGGCTGGAGTGTCTGTGTCCCGAAACCCGTGCTCATCCCAGGACCGGAGCCCGTGTGCGACGTGCGCGTCCCAACTCCCAATTTAGAAATCCCCCTCTGTTCACCTTTTGGGTACGGAGTAATACAGGTTTCCCAACGCTCACCGGCTCTGCAGTGCTGTTCATTTCCAGGTCCCCAACATCATGACATGACGGTCGGCGCCGATTATCGCTAAAGTAGTATGAGAAATTCGCATTATTTCATTAGACAGTTCGGCGCTGGTTCCGGCCTTGTCGATATCTAGGACCGGTACTTCGTAGTACAGTGAGACGTGGGGGATAGGCCGATGCCTGGCAGATTTGGCTGGCAGTTGTCGCTTCGGCATGGGATCGATGCCAATTATTAGTTGGAGGAGGGGTTGCTCACACTGATATTAGATGAGTCAGCGATTAATATCGTGAATCTACTGTTCATTTCCCGTCTTCCTTCACCGTCACTCCCGAGAACAGAGGGTCATCATCCTACACACTACAGACTCGTATCTCACTCGGCGCTTCAATGACCGAATCCGACCGACAACCTCGGATCATGACCGAACCGCCAATCAATGACAGCCTCTGGGCTCGGTTTCTTACGACCATTGCCATCAAAGTCTTAACTCAGACCTATCTACAACGATTCTGGAAACATCCAGGTGGAGTTCTTTTTGTATCGAGGTTTTGCATCAAGATCAGGCCGTTCGAAAGCTTAGCCGAGGCGCATACCATGCGATTCTTGGCACAACACACCTCGATTCCCGTCCCAAAGATTTACTGCGCCTTTACATATCGAGGGAGATCGTATACTGTCATGGAGAAGATTGCGGGAGAAAGAGCTGGACAAACTTGGGTACAGCGATCAGAAGAGTCCAAGGAGAAAATATTTCGTCAACTCAGGAGCATGATCCAACAGCTTCGCGCGCTCAACCCCCCAGTTGGTACCGGCGTTGCCAATATCCTCGGTGGTCCTATCTACGATGCCCGGTTGCCTGGGGAGCCATTCCGCGGTCCGTTCAGCACAGTGAGCGACTTTCACAATTCCCTTCGGAACAGCATTGTATTGGAAGCCCACCATAACATACCTGGGGATCTTCAAGAGCTGGTAACTTTTCACCAGCAGGCCCCCTCGAAAGCCGTCCTTACACATGGCGATCTGAGTAGCTTGAACATCCTTGTGCGAGGCGACACAGTGGTTGGAATCATTGACTGGGAAACTGCGGGGTGGCTTCCTCTATACTGGGAATACACGTCTGCCTCCAATGTGAACCCACAGAATGAATTCTGGCGACAAGAGGTAGACAAGATCATGACACCAATGCCACACGAGTTGAGGATGGAAGGCATTCGACGCAAGTATTTCGGAGATTTCTAGTCGGCTGTGAACTCCGGTAGCTTGCTACTTGTTTCAGGGGATGAACTCTTCGCCCAGAAGCACATCTCAAGTTCTTAGGGCTGCCCGTACCAACCCTATCTGCCTGACCAAGTCCAGCCTCGGAAACGGTATTTTGCATATGCCGCCTTCCTAGTAAGCCGCTGAGAATTACAACGCGAGGACAGCCAAACAAGGGATGGCATCACACCGATAGGGATGTAGATACCTTTGCCTGTCCGCCTACAGCCTACAGGCAGAGTCTCTTGCCTACAATACTCCCCGCCCATGCAAAATCTGCAATACACTGTAGAAAATCCCTTCGCAAGACAAAATCATCAGTGGCTCACGACTGTGATACTTCCTACCTCTTTTCTTCCGGTAACTGAAGGACATTTATTAAGAAAGAGCATCAGGTGCAGATCTACAAGCATGGATAACGCAGGTTTAAAGGCAGCAGGCAGTATAGAGGCTCTTTTTCTTGTAGTAACGTCAGGTAATCACAGCTACAGACTCGCTGTCACATTGACAAGGCAGTACCATTGTCGATTGGGCACTCGTGTCGTTCTCGTTCGGAATGGGCTGCAATTTTTCCGATGTCTCCAGGACCGGTGAAATGTGAACTCAAAGGCACCGTCGCCAACTCCCAGGCATGTAAGCGGGCGCAAGCGCCTCATCGGCACCAGCCTTGCAACAGGGGCCTTTCTGACGGTCATGTGAAGTAGTAGCAAGCAAAACTACACCACAAGGAAGCTCAGTGGATGGCGTTGCATGCAATGGAAGCATGGATCCACAATTACAGTATACCGCTCTTATGACATGACCAGTCATGGCATTACCAGTCTACGTAGCAGTCGCGAATGAAAGTCCGCCTGACACCGCCGTGGTTTGCTATCTAGGTGCCCAACCCGGCAGATCAGGTAATCCACACACCCATGCAAGTACCCCCATCGCTCATACAGCCCAGTACACGTCAATCTTTACAGACTCGATGTTGTTGACCCACTGCGGAAACCTTGCCTTTGCCCAGACAGTAATCACGTCGCCGAACCGCAGGCTGTTCACAAAGGAGCCGTCACCCGTCGCCCGCCCCCGACCTTGAGCGTCCAGCGCTTGGCCGGCCTCCGAGTCGGGCCTGATGTCATCGAGATACGACCACGTGACGACGTGGTCCTGCCATTCCCTTGTCGCGATCCTGTTCCGCTGGATGTTGAACTGGTCCTGCGGGAGCAGCGGATGGACATACTTGTAGCCCTGTTCGCCACTTTGAATGTCAGGGTGTACCGGCCGGAGACCGCACACAGGGAGAGACGGCGCCACTGAGCTCGGCGACTCGTGGCGGACGTCGTAGGTGCACTTTGCGTCGCCTGCAAACATTAGCTCCTCCGCCCGCGCATGCATCCAAGCGAGACATACAGTCCTGATCGGCGTCGAACCGCTCCAAGCCGGCTTCGAACCATGTAAAAGACGCCTCGTACGGCCCCCCTTCGCGCGCGCCGGTGGCAAATCCCTGGTCTTTGCTCCTGATGGAGAAGACAACCTTTCGAGCAGGGCGAGCCAGCCCTGGCGTCGGGTAGTCGGCCAGCCTGGCGAAGAAGCCAGGCCTGTACTCTCTGCTCAGCGGCTGCGGCTTCGCCTCGTTTGTGTCGTAGGCGAGCTCCTCTGCCAGGTTCTTGTCCCCGTCGATGCCAGTCAGGCCGAGGGGATACGAGCGAATCTAATCAGCCAGTCAGCCGTCGGCACCCATCGCGACGGGAGTGCGTCTTCAACTCACCAAGAACTGGTCCTCCGTCCCGCTCGTACCGACGACGCGAAGGTGGCCCGAACGTTCGGCGTTGTAGTTGATGGCGTTGGTCGAGCGCGCCCAGTACTCGGCGAAGTCGAAGATGGAGTCGACCAGGTCTGGGGGCAGCCGCTTGCTGCGGGTGAGCATGATGCGCGTCACCACCACGTCGATGGGCGTCGGATTGTAGCCGTCGCCGCCGTCGCCGGGCGTCTTGTCGGCGGGTGTCGGCTCGGGGTTGGGCTCGGGGCTGGCCAGGTCCATGGAGCGCAGGCGACAGATGAGCATGGCGGGGACGACGTGCGCCATGATGATGCTGAGGAGGAGCAGTGAGGCGAACTCGATTAGCATGGATGGACAGAGGCTGTCGAGAGAGGAGAGCGAGGCGCGATGCTTGCAGGTTGATGCCGAGGATGTGAGGATGTCGGGGAGTTGAGATGGAGGATGAGTGTTACGCGCGTTAGCCTTCTGGTTTAGGAAGCTCTGAAGCATTGACGTCAGCGGGGTTGTGAAGTGGCCAGATCGGGGCCGTCGGCATCGAGACCACCCCACGCTGAAGGCAGCCCGCCACCCACTACCAGTTTCATATTGCTGCTGTACAGCCACTGCCGGGCTTGTGCTGCGCCGAGGTCTAGGGCGACGCAACTCACCGGGTACATTTACCATAATCGAGGCGATGATTATTACGGTTAGCTGGGAGTGTATTGGGGGAATAGGGGTTACTCGCAGGGATTGATTGCAGACTGGATGGCGAGCGGACGGTCACTGGATTGCCATATGGACCTGGTTCGAGCGAGATCGCAAAGAGCTGCGGGGAGGAGATATGCAGTCATGACAGTTGATGGACGCGTCGATTTTGCATGCTCAACTGGAGACAGGAGACCCATTGCCAGGACGCTGATGAAAGAAAGCGTGGCAGAAGCAATGGAGAACCGGCTTTGTCCCGGCTCAATTGCGAACAGAATCAGTTGCGCCAAGCGTACGACTCCGAGGCCTATAATGACGCCCTACGGAATATCAGCAAAGCTTTGAGATTTGCCACGAATCGGCTCCGACGAACGAGTTTGATACACTTCAGGATTTCACAGTTCTCACCACTCGTGCATTTCCCCCTGGGAAGCAAGAGCAGGTACCTGGTGGGCGCCAGCAGAAGCACAGCAGAGAAAGAACCAGTGATAAGACGGCCTCCTCAAACTGCTGGCTGAAATCGAAAGCCCCGGGAAAGCCATGGGACGAAACGGCGAACCAGGCTGAGTCTGACATGGCCATGAAGCTCGGAGAGTACATCGAAAGTGTCATAGCCATCTTGTTGGCTCAATCTGGATCGTGATCCGTTCAAACAGTCAAAGGCAGCTGTATCAGCCAGCTCTTGCAAGGTAACAAGCGGCCCAGAGACTGGAATGCTGGGTCCAGTGAATGGCTGGCAACTAGAGCATGACCAAACACCTCTAAGTTGCATGTGGGATTTCTGATTCCCGATGTTTGTTCAGATAAAACTGTATGCAGCATATGATAATTTGCAGGAGGCGCCGCCTGTGACTTCGTCATGGGCGGGAAACGAAACCGATTGGCCAGGGTCTTATCCCGCTCCTGGCTTAGCCACCTATTATCTACCTTCTTCTTTCGTGTTTTGCGCCCTCGTTGGCACGAGGAATGCTTGAACACGCAAACACGCACATACAACAAGCAAACACGCATGAGAGCTAGACCTTATTTGGCGGCGAAGGGTTCATGTATATGCATGTAAGCCACGCATTGCGTTCGTGTTCTCGTCTCGATGTCACCCTCTGTTTGGTCGCAGTCTGTTCTACGTACTACTCCTTACGCCGTGCGCTCCTTACGCCGTGCGTGGGCATGCCCTGCCGATTCCAGCCCAGCTAATCACTATGGATCTTGCATCCGACGTTCCTCGGCGGCGTCGTAGGGTCTCGTGCCCAAAAAGAAAGACATCCCGGGCGTTGCACTACGCAACTAACACATTCCACACAACCCTTGGTATATTTATCGTCGGCTCCTTTCTCAACCTCTACCAGTAAAGAAGTCACTCTTTGATAGGAACTTGCGCCCCAGCTGCCCAAGGTTGTGCCAACTGTGTTATGTCGCAAACTCGCAATGCGGAGGCAGAAACCTCACCACTCATATCCGACACTGAACCGAATGATGGCCCCGACAAAATCAGCCGCGGCCACTTTCAGGGCAGCGGTAGTCGCGTAACGGTGCTTCTTACTGCTATCATCTTCATCACTGCTACGGGAAGCGGCCTGACTTACATCCCAACTCTTCAAGTCCTCGAGGATATCATTTGTCGCCGTCTTCGTGCGAGCTCGTTGGGGGATTCTGATGAAAACCAGTGCAAGGGCGATGACGTCCAGGCCGAGCTGTCATTTGTCCTCGGAATCCAGTCGATGGTTCAAGCTATTCCAAGTATTACCATCCCCGCCTCCCTTCGGTGCCGGAGCTTATAGCAAAGCCTCTAGGTCTCCTTCTCGCCATTCCATATGGCCTTCTCGCCGATAGGTATGCATCTGCATTATCAGGTGTCTGGCAGTCATGAGTAAGCGTGTCAAGTATACCGATACTAAATGTGAACAGGATCGGACGCCAGCCGGTGCTTGCCTTGTCAATTGTCGGCATGATCTTCAGCATGGCTTGGATGATGCTGGCCATGCGCCTCAGTCATATTCTTCCAATCTGGACAATATGGACATCCACCATTTGGCAAATCATCGGCGGCGGTGATGCTGTTATGGCATCTATGGTATATGCCATGATAGCAGACGCGGAACCGGCCAGTTCCCGGTAGCGTTCCTCAGATTCTTTTGCCCTTGAATACATCGGTACTGACACTCCACATCTAGCACCAACGCATTCTTCATGACCATTGTTGGGAGTCTTGTGGCACAGGTAGTTTCCGTGCCCCTGTCGGCGCAGCTCATGAAAACATCACCATGGATTCCTCTCCTTAGCGGCTTGGCCTTAAATATCGTCGGCTGTTCATGCATCGCGTTCATACCCGAGACTCTTCAAGCCACCAAAGACCTCTCAGTGCCAGAGGAATTCGAACGTGAACCTTACGTCAACAACTCGCCACTACTGCACAGTCTCAAACAACACAAGTTGCGGGTAATTGGCGAGCTAAAGGACTCTACTGCCATGATTTACTCGTACACAATAGTCGCCCTTCTCTTCACATTCGCTTTTCAAGGCTTTGCTGACAGAGCCTCTGAATTCACGGTTCAGTACCTCAGCAAACGATTCCACTGGTCTCTTTCGCGTGCCGGGATGCTGTTTTCCATTGGAAACATCGTCAATATCCTCCTCCATCTAGTTATTCTTCCTGGATGTTCTCACATACTAGCCTCACCTCGGTTCATGTTCAGATATCCCCCGGCTACCAAGGATATTGTTCTTGCACGCGCCTCAGCTCTACTCCTCGTTCTTGGATCTCTGCTTCTCGCATGGCCAAGCTTACCGGCTGTGGTTTGCGGCTTGGTTATTTTCACCTTGGGATCAGGCTTCCAACCCCTTTGCAGAGCTCTTATCACAACTCTTGTCGATTCTACGCACACAGCAAGTCTCTACACGCTCATCAGTGTGATCAAAGCATGTAGCTCGTTGTCATCCGGTCCTATTGTTGCTTGGTTGTTTGCCCGGGGTTTGAATATGGGTGGATACTGGGTAGGATTACCTTACTTTGGGGTTGCACTCTTGTGCTGCTTAGATACTGTGGCGGTGTTCGTGGCAAGGATTCCGGTGCCTCCAAGGGCAGCGGACTAGACTGGTTGAATACTCTTACCGCCAAATCCGCCCACTGCTCCTTATCTTGCAAAAGTGGGTGCACCTGCAGCGGGGAATAGGATTGCCGGTTATCTGTCGTCTTGGAACGGATTGTCGTCGCGGGCCTTCAGCCAGTCCGGGCAACACCAGCTCTTAACGTTTTCTAAGCGGCCGCTGCGGGTTGATGAAGCAGTTGACGCGATTGCAGTTAGACATAATACAGAGACCTAGCTTCGATAAAAACAGGATGCAGGATGCCGGATAAGAAGGATATTTCAGCATACTGCTCAAGCTTAGTGATTGTCGAACGGAAGGGCAGTAAGATAAAGAGAGCATAGTGGCCGAGTTGCAGCTCGCTCACTTATCAGTTAAAGGATATTTGACATTGGACTAAATGAAAGGACATATCTTGAAGGACTTTAAGGAAACAGCTGCTAGAGCTTCCATCCTAACCTTATGTCTTACCCCGATATTGACTATATGCAATGAGAATAGAGTCCTAAAGCCAAGCGACCTCCCTTCCCATCTCGCAACATCCGAGAGCATAACCATGACCGCCCGCCCACCCTGCCCAGTGCCTTATTCACGTTATATAAAACACGTTAAGTTTCAGCCTTTCGCAAGTCTAGTAGCAGCCTAACAATAGACCCGTACCCCCTAGACACGGCTTGCGATAGCGGTGTTCGGCCATAGTTATCCCTCGAATCGATTTCGACTTTTCCCGTACTTAGTAGCAGCCTAATAATAGACTCAGACCCTATTGATACGGCATATGAAAGCGGTGTCCGGCTACACGTATCCCTCGAATCGACTTCGACCTTTCCCGTATCTAGTAGCAGCCTGAAAATAGACTCAGACCCCCTTGATGCAGCGTATGATAGCGGTGTCCGGCCATCGTTATCCCTTGAATCAATTTCGACCTTTCCCGTGTCTAGTAGCAGCCTGATAATAGACTCGGACCCCCTAGACGCGGCTTGCGATAGCGGTGTTCGACCATCGTTATCCCTCGAATCGATTTCAACCTTTCCTGAGTCCAGCATAAGCCTAAAAATAGACTTATGCCCGATAGACGTAGCCCGCAAAAGCGCGCTTTGGCCGTGTTTAGTCTCTATGTCTCCATCAGGGGTGTAGATAGAGAGCAAAATCCTTGTCACTCCTTCGTGCCCTTTCTCTGCCGATAATACCAACGCCTCGCCTATACCCCACGCACTGGAGTCTAACGCTTTCTTAGTCGTTCGTTCTCGGCCATGGATAGCAGCCCATTTGAGTGCTGAGCTGTTAGAACGTTGTGTATTGCGGCAATATAGAAAATGGTCAAGGCAAGAAAAGAGCCGGCAGTTTGTTTGAGCTAGTGCATTGATATCTCTCTCAAACTCTAGCTCCATGGCAATAGCTAGAAGAAGTTCGTTCGATAGACGCAGCATTATGGGTGATGTGAGCTAATGGGTTGCGACTGACTCAGTTCATTCACGAATGTTCGTATTCCGCATCTTCGGCCATCAGGTGCGGGGTGCGGAGTATTAGGCGGATAAACGTGTTTATCCGAACTCTCGATTTACGTATCTAAGGTGCGCACTTTGGCTCAAAGTCGGCAGCACCGCCCTTAAATCAAATCACATTAAAGAAAGCAATCAAACAACCAAAAAATGCGATATCAAACGAACAGATATACGTTTTTTAATCAGTATAACATTTAATACATTTAGTAAGGGTATAGTCAATTTATCCAAGCGCTTTTTAACTAGCGAAAGGCTACGATAGTACCCTACCGGGACCATCCGATCAACCGTCAGCAAATATCTAACCCCGGAGACGAAGCAAGTGCTGTACCGTATTGCGCATGTAGTCGAGGGTATTTCTTGAGGTAGTGGCCGTCAAGGATCACGTCCCGATAGAGCTCATACCAACTGGTTGCCGCCGCCACCTTAGGTCCCGGCACGTTCCTGAGCGGATGTAGAAAGAGACGATAGAATACGACGCAGAACCAATAGGCTATAAAACTTGCTAATGTTAAGATCAAGAGCTGGATAATGTTCCACCAGATGGACGTGGCCGGCCAGCTATGCACTGAAAGAAAGCCAAGACTCAACATGGCTTCACGTGGAATGGTGAGTTCGAGGAAACGCGTTGCTGCTGTGGATTGCTTTTTGTTTTCTGAGTGGTTGTAGTGGAGGTGTGCCCGGGCCAATTTTACAAAGAGTATCTTTTAACAATGGTAGTGATCGCACCTCAGGCTAGCGAGATGTCGCCGGAAATGGAAGTGTTCCGGATTCCATAAAATGCCGATACACTGAAGCTCGGGTAGCGGAGGCCGGACAGTCCCAAAGAGGCAGTTTTCCGATTTGTTCTACCCGGGCACCAATGTTATGTGGTGAGAGAAAGTGCTTCTGTTCTTGCCCTACACCTCCAATCTATAAACCTCGCCGTGTTCGGCATTGGCATACTGAGCCTACGCACCAGTTCAGATCCCACCAGCCACTTCCCAAGCTACTTCCCTAACAACCGTCATCTACACCGCGGCTTCAGGCAGCATGAACGGAAAAACACAACAAAGTGGAGGGTCAGCCAGGGGGTTTGGCAGCAGACAAGTATAGCAGAGGCGTCTATGCCCTCAAGAACAGATGGTTCCATATGGTCTTTACATTGTTCATGAGCTCTTCGTAGCTGTACAGTTCAAAACCTGATTTTTTTGCTCCTACTTATTAGAGATGGCCGTTGCTGCTTCTCGCTGCCTTTGACTCATATGACTTATATTGCGGCTTACATGACATCCATTGCACTCGGCCTTTGGTGTGTTCATTCCCCTGACAAATTTCGCACGGTGAAGAGCGTATTCAGGCCCGCACCGATACTAGATATAACGGCTAAGGCGATGAAGAACAGCGAATACAGGCTGAACTACGCGATAGGCCTATATAACCTTACAATAGCGACGATCTCGGCAAGGATGAGCGGCAGGGAGTGTGTCCCGACTTCGTGGAGCTAGTACCCTTAATGGCCTAGAACTAGATGGGAATGAAGTAGATGAAGAAGAAGAAAATAGCCACCAACGCACATGCCAAAGACGGAGGCAGCAGCAACAGTCCTTTGAGTGATGATGCGAACCGGCACCGTGACATCCGTCTTCGGCACTCTGGCTCAGAGCTTTTTAAAGTGGACGAACGAGATAGTGGCGTCCTATCTCTGAGCCCCGCAATTGACATGCCCTTCAGTCATCGGCCATCTTTAAAGTATATGCGGCACCATATTCCCCCGAATAAATCTGCGTGCTTGGAGGAAGGGCTTCAGCTGAGAACCCATTCTCTGTATTCAATATTAGCACAATACTTGGTCTACAGTCAGATAGCCCGAAATACCTCGACTGGCAATAACAGGAGCAGCAAAAGCCACGCCAGTCAAAGCGGTGACAAGCTGAAAAATGCAAAGAAGATGCATATCTGCTCCTTTTTCAGGGTTTGTAGCTTAGGTATCAAGGTTTGGGATGTAAATGGGTAAGGAGAGAAATCAATGCACATACTAGTGGCGGTCTTATGGGTTATATATACTTGCGACCTGCTCAACCACTGAGTCACTACGACGGTTTTCATTCGCTTCCAACTTTCAAGTGAGGGATATAGAACCAAGGTCTACAGATGTACTGGCCACCCTGCAAACAAGCATCATGACTAACAGCAGCGACGGCTTTCCGCCATCTTCGCTGGCATCGGTTGGCTGGGATGTATTTGTCACTTCACGACAGTTATGGCACGATTACCTCGGCACAGCTAGCATGGCACGGTTAGCACGGCATGGCTGTCACGGCATGGCCTTGAAACTTGTTTCTTTCCCCGTGGGTTGGTGCTTGATCGAGTAAAGGTTTTCTCGCAACTGATGCGGTTGGTTTGCATACTCCATTACAACGGACTTGTGGGTGTTATGATCAATAGTTAATTTGTGAAGTCTGATTGGTCTGCCTAGAACGGTTTACTAATATAGAAGCTCAATCGCAACATATGCGGTTGGTTTGCATACTCCTACTACGGCACGGCTATCATGGCACGGGTAGCACGGCAAGGCTGTCATGGCCTTGTAACTTGTTTCTTTCCCTGTCGGTTGGTGCTTGATCGAGTAAAGTTTGCTCGCAACTTATGCGGTTGGTTGCTCCAACAGCATGTAGTTAATTAGTCTGCACGAGAAAGTACGAATGTATGTATTAAACCGCTCCAACATGAGTTGAGGCCACAAGCTCATCAGTTCGTACTGTAATGAATGACTTTTGACATTGTTGGAGTCAGGTAAGAATGTAACATACTTTATTAGAACACCCTCAAGCTTCGAAACAAACTTGACTTCAGAAATATTTTCGCAAGAGTTACATTTTCAAACTCCCTGCAGCGCTCCACGAAATTCGCGAAAATGGCATACGAGAGACTAGCATCAAACGCAGATGAAGTTCTCACGGACATGTTCTTGGAAGAGAGCAGCAGTAGCGCCTCTTCAGAGAAGCTAGCGCTTCCAAAAGGACGCAGGCCGTGGATGTGGACTGGGTTAAACATCGCGGTGTTCTCTCTGTCTTTGATCTTCTTCTTCGCGGGTTCTTTTAGAAACCACATGAGTGAGCTTGACTATATGAGACGCTCATCGTTCTACTATACGTCATTACTCCTAACTCCATACCTTCAAGCTCCTTACACTCACCATTTGCAGCCCTAGTATGGGACACCATCAGTCTCGGAATTTACGATGCAGTATTCAGTGGCAAGCTATTTGAACCTGGTCTTCATGACCGGTTTCAAGACTCTTTGGCCCCCAACGAACCTGTGGATAAAGCGTGGGAAGAGCTTGAGCTCATTCGCGTCTACCCTATAACAGAAAGTCAACTTCGCATGCTTGGCAAAGACCCGGAGAATTCAGTCAAGTTTCCACCAGAATATGGGCTAGGTGAGAATGCATATATGGCAGCTGGATATCGTTCTACCAGATTCACTGTTTGTCTCTACTACGGATGCAAGCATGGAGGGATTTTGACCATGACGCGATGTTGCACCGCAAGCCGTACGGACCAACGCATTGGTTACACCTGAGTCACTGCATTGACACACTTCTAGAGAATCTGATGTGCAGCGGAAGCCTCGACATCGTTACCTTCGTCTGGTTCGAGATACAGGAAGCTCCTTGGCCCGACTTCAATGTCGCACACAAGTGCAAGAATTATGATGACATCTGGAATTGGCAAGAGGAACATGCAGTGCCCAAAGAATGGGGACGCAATGTCAGTCGACCCGACCAATTTGTAGAACTTCCGATGCCCGACGGGTGGTTTCGAATTCACAACTATACGCGGGAGCAGGTGGCGGAAAAGTTATCACTGGGCTTACCGCTGTAGCATTTACTCCAATACATTCATATTATACAACGGTGATGAATTGCTGACCTGCCTCTATATTGAAAGCCAACAAATGTTCATCGTGGGGCTTATTCATGAGCGGGATTTGTGATTTTGAAGGGTGTAGAGGATGTAGCACTGCACCGAGCCACGCACAGGGATCCTCTCGCTTTTCCTATAGGAAAGAACCACGGTTAGAGGTACAGACCACGGAATTGGCCAAACATGCACGCTATACACGCAACTATAAGTAACACATTTGTTCAAGAGCATGAGATGGCCACCCGACCTCACATCATCAGAAGTCTGCACCTCGGTTGGCAGGTGTCATTGAGTTGCTAGACAGAAGCCTCTACGAGGTACATACGCTTACAACAGGAGAAGATGGTGTGCAACCTGACACACCTGTAACAAAAGACCATGTATCGGCTCGTGCCGACTTAACCACAACGGCCCCTCCCACCAAAAGGACCATGCATCGACGGCATCGACCCGTGCCGACTTATCCACAACGGCCCCGCTCACCATCACTTCACCATTGCCCGCATCATAACTACTGCGCCGCCCCATTCTAGCGATAGTCCATGTCGCCTCGAGCTGTACATATATTGCGCAAGACTTTCATGTTATCACATCTTGCCCTATGTCGTTTGTTGTCGATTTACCCATCAACTACTCTACTTGCCGGCATTGGCACCGAGTAGATACGGCTGTCAGAATCTTTGTACTCAGACACCTTAATAAAACGTGTGCAGTAGCTTACTACAACGGTCTAGTGCGACCTGGAAGACCGGATCTGACGTGCACCGACGGTTTGGACGAGGATCCGATATGCAAAAACAGGTATGGATGTAGACAACACTGAACACAATTTGTCAAGCAGTCTGATATATTGGCTCAACTCCTGACAAGAAGTCAAAGGGATGCTACTCGGCCGTCGCCGCCGCCATTGAGAGACTCACATCTGCGTCTCATGATGAGGAAGTTCTCAACGGCATCTCAGATCTTGTTGATCTCATCCAATCGCAGCCCTTGGGCGCAAGCGAAGCTGCCCGCACAATCCGCAAGAAGCTCAAATACGGCAACACTCACCAGCAAATGCGCGCTCTAGTTCTCGGCTATATAAGGTAGTGGCCTTCGATGGATTCGATACGACCTCATTTGACAAGCTTCCAGGAGTTTCCCAAGCGCAAAGGCGCTATGACACAAGAACAGTCCAAGGTTGTTCAAGAAACCGAGAAACCATTCGAAGATAGCGAAGAGGAGGAGGCTAGGAGACGTGCTACGCCCGAACCTGAGTCGACAGTCTCCAAAATAGGCCAATGGGCTCCCTCCTATGGCCCAGCCTTCGATCGTTCTTTCGACATCAAACCCAGCGACGGTGCGAGGTGGTTTAGCAAGAAGAAGGGGGAGAACAAGCACAACAACAAGGCAGAGCATAACCGCAGAGCGACAATTGAGGTCGAACACTGGACTCTTGAATACGTGGTCAAGCAGTCATCCATTGCCGCGACAAGGCTTCTAAATTCGTTGTGGAGCATTGATCGCCAGCGAGAGCGCATATCGGAAAACAAAAGTACCGTGCAGTATTTCCAGGCTTGCAAACAACTCCGGCGGAGAACACTGCATTACGTCGGTTCCTCAGCAAGACATAAGTTTCCGGCTCTTAGGCTAATCAGGTTCATACACATTCTTCGAGCCGAGGATGCACAACAGCTTAGCAGTTTGCTGCACGCCAACCAGGAGCTTATTCACGCGCTCATGTCATTTGAGCAACTAGACAAGTCCATCGATTCCGACAGTGATTCCGATGGCAATCCTTTTAGTGACGTGCACATTGTGCAAAATCCTGAACGCGGGCGTTTGGATTCGAGGTGAGCGTGCAGACTGCGGACTACGTCTTGTCTGCGCTTGTTAAAAAAATGCGCGAAATTTCGGGCAGTAGGCAGGCTATCGGTTATCATGGTGGAAGTTTGGCAAACTGCGAGTTGAGCAAAGTTTTTAGGCGAATCGAAGGTCAAGTGCGTCTTTTGAATGGCCGGCGTAGAGGATCGCCGGCCGTGGGATGAACCGCGTCACTGACGTCATGATGCAACTGGGAATTCATATGGTACGAAGTAGATATGGTACGAAGTAGATATGGTACGAGTAGACCTGCAAACCACGCCGTAGTCTCCCCCCTGCAACGACGCGTCACAACCACCTGCAATGAGAATTTTGTGCTCCCCAATTGCACATCCGAATCGATTCAAAGTCTTTCAATACTCTGCGGCACCCATTCTACAGCCACTGCTGACGGTACACCTTCGTACCAGCCGACGCACCATGAGCAGCCCGACCGCGTCGCTGGAGCATGTCCCCATCAGCCTCCCCGATGGAATAACCGAGGCCCAGCTCCAATCGTTCCGACCCTTCAAGGCGAGATTCCAGACGCGAATGCCGTGAGGGGCGCCACAACTGACACCTGGCAGGACTGGACCGCCACGCTCAGCAAGTCTCTCGACCTCCAGACTCAATCCTCACACCCCTTCCACTCTGACCCCTACGCCCTGCGTTCAATCACGATCCAATCCTTTGACAGATTCGGCGGCGACCGCCTCGGCTTCGTCAAGCTCACCGCATCCATCTCCAACGCGGCTGGCGAGAGCCTACCCGCTGCGGCCCTCCTCCGCGGCCCCAGCGTCGCTATGCTCGTGATGCTCATCCCAGACGACGCGCCGCCCGAGTCAGACGAGCGCTACGTCGTCCTAACGGTGCAGCCGCGCGTACCAGCCGGGAGCCTGGGCTTTGTCGAGCTTCCAGCGGGCATGGTCGACGACGCAGGAAGCTTCAAGGGCGCGGCGGCGAAAGAGATCGAGGAGGAGCTGGGCATCACGATCCACGAGGATGAGCTGACGTGTCTGAGTGAGCTGGCGAGTCCGAATGTGGACGGCGTGGATGAGGGGCTGGCCGCAGCCATGTTTCCCAGCGCGGGCGGGTGCGACGAGCATGTCACAATATACAGCCACGAGCGACGGATACCGAGGGGCCAGCTGCGCGACTGGAGCGGACGCCTGACGGGCCTGCGGTCTCACGGCGAAAAGATCACGCTCAAGGTTGTCCCGATGAAGGACCTCTGGAGAGAGGGCGCCCGGGATGCCAAGGCACTCGGCGCCCTCGCGCTCTGGGAGGGCCTGCGGAGGGAGAAGAGGCTGTAACCAGATGTGAGGGTATATGCATGTTCTATAGTCTATATCTAGCGCTCTAGAGCTTTAGCCGCTGGGCCATCAGAATGCCCTCGGCAAACGTCCCGACTCGCGCATCGATGGCGTACCCCTGCGCCTCGAGCCTCTTGCACTCCCCCCACAGGTCCGCCAGCGGCACGGTAAAGACCTCGATGAACTCGTTCTCCTCGAGCTCGGGCTTGAGGTCCTGGTTCGCCGGCAGGCTCATGTCGATGGCGACGTGGACCATGCGCAGGTTGGTGTTGCAGAAGCCCGGGTCGTTGAACATGACGGGCGACGTCTCGGTGGGCACGCCGACGTAGCCCGTCTCCTCGCGCAGCTCGCGCACGGCGGCCTGCTCGGGCGTCTCGCCGGCGTCGATGAGCCCCGCGGGGACCTCGATGGTGACGCGGTCGATGGGCGGGCGGTACTGCTTCTGCAGCACGATCTCCTTGCCGCCGGGCTTGTCGAGGATGGCGAGGATGCCGACGCCGTCGATGTCGGTGTCCTTGGGGCGCGTGCGGCGCTCAGCGGCTTCCCAGGTGCGCGTCGTGCCCGTGGGGTCCTGGTACGTGATTCTTTGGGGGCGCGTCAGTATGCTCGGCTGCGCGGAGGAGAGGCCAAGGTGTCTCACTTGGTCAGCTTGACCCATCTGGCTTCGTCGTCGGGCTGTGTCTAGGTAAGCACGGGGACCTCGGCGGAGACTCGGAGAACGCGGCGCACCAAAGGCCCTTGGGAGAGGATTTTTGCGTCCGCGTTGGACATGGCTGCTGGGAATACGCGGATACGGTGTTGGTGTTGAAGCAAGGCGGCTGCATGGCGGGGTGGAGGGGAAGCTGAGCTTTCCCGAGACGTCACCGCCAATCGGCTGGAGCCGTGATGCCTGGCGCCTCAGGCTATAAGTTGACAGTACGTACATACTTCGCAAAGCCCCAATCGAAAAGTCCATCCGCCATCGGCGAACTTTTGTCCCATTATGGTCGCTATTTAGTCCTTTGACATTTCCACGCCCTTGCCTGTCCGTCGCAAGCTGATGACCAGGGTCATCCGTGGCAACCCAAATCAGCCAGAATGCGGGGACCAGTGAGCCCATCCACAACCGTCAACCTTCATCCGTTCTCCGATGATAGGAGCTCACCTGGGAGATCAGGCTTCTATGAGATTTTGCCGCGCATACCGCCGGCATGATGGTCCATTGGCGGGCCCAAGCACGCTGTGGCTTGCAGCTGCACTCCTACCTCTAAGCTCCGCCGCCGATGCGGACAGTCGACGACGCGAGCTAGACCGTTTAGCCTATGCCTGACCAAGGGACTTTTGGAAGTCTCATGATAGAGGCGGTTGCGCGATGGATGATGGATGCCGTATAACGCGCCTGTTGCAGGGTTCGCCCCCAGTTCGAAGCAACGTTGGATTGGACCGTCGGGCGCCTGGCCGATGCGGAGGCCTACGCCGTCGTCTACTTGCCAGAGAAGCTGGTTCCGGACTTCGGCAGGCGAGCATCATGTTTGGTGGTGTTCTGACACGCTGTGTGACCCCTCACGCGGTGCAACGGCCCAGTCCGTGGGGACGGGATGCGCGGGGGTGGAGACGGACCCCGACGACAACTACCTTGAGCCGCGATGGACCGTTCGTGGGGTGGATGACCAGTTTGAAACCGTGGTTCACTCTCAGCCGTGTTATCGGCTGGGACTCTAAGCACGGTGGTTTAAGAAGATATGGTCCGCCCACTCCGAGCAACATGCCACCCGACTCTGTCAACCATCACCACTCGCCGACGGACCCGCGATGAGGAACCCGTTCAAGGCGGCCGGTGGCAGCCCGCGCGATTCCGTCTCGGCCGACATCGTCGGCGCTTCTGAAAAGACGAGCCCGTCGCCTCCGGACTTGGAGACCGCGCGCGCCGACCTGGAACGAATCCAAAAGGCCCATCAGTGGGACCCAAATCTGCCCCAGAGCAAGATCGACGCCGTCAACAAGGCCATCGAGACGGGCGACCCGGAGGAGATTATCCATGCCGATGAGCTCTTCACCGAGGATTCTCCATACGAGGAGGTGCGGGCTGCCGTGCGCAACACCGACGGCGGCGAGGTCGCCAACACGGTGAGGGCGTGGATTCTGGGCATGTTCTTTGTTACCATCGGCAGCGCCCTCAACATGTTTCTGAGCATGAGGTCAGCAGAGAGAACCGCCGCTGCCACTACCTGCCCCCCAAGCTCACACCGAGTACAGGAGTCCTGCCATCAACTTCCCTGCCATTGTCGTCCAGCTGCTCGTCTACCCCGTTGGCTGCCTCTGGGCCAGGGTCCTCCCGACTCGCGTCTTCACCACGTTTGGCCAGCGCTGGACCCTCAACACGGGCCCGTTTACCATCAAGGAGCACGTCGTCGTCACGCTCATGGCCAACGTCTGCATCGGGTATGCCTACAGCACCGACGCCCTCCTGGCTCTCCAGGGCAAGCCCTTTTACAACCTCAACCTGGGCTGGGGCTTCTCCCTGCTCTTCACCCTGAGCTCCCAGCTCATCGGCATCTCCCTGGCCGGCCTCTTCCGCCGGTTCCTGGTCTGGCCAGCCGCCATGATGTGGCCCAACCAGTTTGCCAACACGTCCCTCTTCTACGCCCTGCACGACAAGAGCAAGAGCGACGGCGCCCACTCCAACGGCTGGCGCATCAGCCGGTACCGCTGGTTCGGCATCGTGGCCATGGCCATGTTCTGCTACTACTGGATCCCCGGCGTCCTCTGGCAGGGCCTCTCCGTCTTTGCGTTTGCGACGTGGATTCGCCCAAACAACGTCGTGGTCAACCAGCTGTTCGGCGGCACCACGGGTCTCTCCCTGATACCCATCACCTTTGACTGGACCTACGTGACCGCGTACCTGGGCGATCCGCTGCTGGCGCCGACCCATTCCCACGTCAACACCTTGGTAGGCCTGTTCCTGTTTGTCATCGTCACCACCGTCGGCATCGTCTACAGCGGCGCCATCTACGCCGACTACCTGCCCATGGTCACGGCGCAGACGTACGACAACACGCAAAACTACTACAACGTCAGCAGGATCCTCGGCAGCGGCTATACCTTTGACGAGAAAAAGTACAAGGAGTACTCCCCCCTCTTCTTGTCGCCGACCTTTGCCCTCAACTACGGCCTGTCCTTTGCGGCGCTGACTTCGGCCATGGTCCACGTCGGGCTGTACCACGGCAAGGAGGTCTGGTACCGGTTCCGCGCCGCCCACAACCAGGAGCCCGACGTCCACATGAAGATGATGAAAGAGTACAAGCAGGCGCCGGACTGGTGGTACGCCGTCCTGTTTCTCCTCTCGGTGGCCCTGGGCCTCGCGACGGCCGAGGGGTTCCAGTCTCAGCTGCCGTGGTGGGCCTTCTTCGTGTCCATCATCATCGCGCTCGTCTTTGTCATCCCGACCAGCATGATCCTCGCCGTGTCCAACATCCTGCTCAGCCTCAACGTCATGTCGCCCTTTCTCGCCGGGTTCATGATCCCCGGGCGGCCCATCGGCGTCATGATGTTCAAGGTGTTTAGCACCATCACGCTCGGCCAGGCGCAGACGTACAGCGGCAACCTCAAGCTGGCGCACTACATGAAGATTCCGCCGAAGATCACCTTTACGTGCCAGGTCGTGGCCACGGTCTGGGCCGTGTTCGTGCAGATTGCGGTGATGAACTGGACGCTGGGGAACATTGACGGCGTGTGCGACAACAAGCAGGCGAACCACTTCACCTGCCCCAACGGACGGGCCTTTTTCTCGTCGAGCATCGTCTGGGGCGTCATCGGGCCGCGGCGCATGTTTGGCGCGGGGAGCCTGTACGCGCAGTTCAACTGGTTCTGGCTCGTCGGCGCGGCGTTCCCGGTGCTGCTGTACGTGCTCACCAAGGTGCTCGGGATGCGCTTCTTCGGGCACTTCCAGGCGCCCATCATGCTGGGCGCCATGGCGTGGCTGCCGCCGGCGACGCCGCTCAGCTTCTCGACGTGGGGCATCGCGGGCCTCGTCTTCAACAAATGGATCCGGCAGCGGTGGAACGGCTGGTGGAAGACGTACAACTACACGACGGCGGCGGCGCTGGACGCGGGGCTGATCCTGAGCACGATTGTCATCTTCTTCGCCATCACGTTCCCGGGCGTCAAGGTGCCGCAGTGGTGGGGGAACGTGACGGTGTTTGAGACGCTGGACGCGACGTACGCGGCGGTCCTGAAGACGGTGCCGGAGAATGGGACGTTTGGGCCGGCGACGTGGTAGTTGTCTGCGAGCTGTTAGGCTTGGTGTACTATTATCGTGATACCGTCAATCTGAGGTGCAAATATCCCTGGGCCGCGGCTGTACGTGGCGATGACAAGCATGGACTCGTGAGAGTCGGGCAGCAAGCCCTGGCGTATTATGCGCGTGTCTGCCACGTCAGGAAACGACGCCGTACAACCACACAGCCAGGTATATCATCAACTCGCAGCCCAGCGCCTGAAACACTCCCACGTGCGTCTTCATCGCCTTGAACCCAGCGAGCCGGTCCGCCAAACCCGAGGCCGCCTCGTCGAGTCCCACACAGCGACTGGTCACCAATCGGGAAACGCGGCGTGGGACGCGCCATCGGCCGGCGTCAGCGTCCGCAACGGGTACGCCAGCCAGCGGCGCGCGCGGGTTTAGCGTGCCATGGAAAGATGCCGATTCGACAGGGGATACGGAAGAGCAGCGCTGCGTACGTGGCAAATTTGTAAGGCTGAGCCCCGACATGCCTCGTCGGTGATGTGTCGGGGGGGGTCTGCAAGGGCAAGGTACCCGCGACGGCGAGGTATGCTTCGTCGTGGCGTTTCACTCACGTCCCGTCTCCCTGATTGCGTGCCGTACGGTCCCGTGCCCGGCTTGTTGGCGTCTGGACTCTGGATTCCTCTAGGATCGATTCGTGCGCGTCATTCTTTGCGCCGTCGTCCATTCGTCATCCTTCGCGCTAGCTGGCGGACCGTTGTCGTCCGCCAGCCTTCCCCCTTGGGCGCAAACGTCTATAGTGTCCGTTGCAGCTTGAGCTTTTGCTTTCTCGAGTGCCACATGGCTGGCGCATCCGCCCTCTCTCTTCACTGCTTAAACCTCCTCCTCCTCAAGTCCAGTGTGTAGTCGACGGTCCGTCGCAAAGCATCTCGCCGCGCCAAAGCCCCCGTCATGGCGCGCCACGACCCGGAGCGGCCAGACATCCAGAGCATCGCGCCCGAGCCCATCATGGACGACGCGGACGAGTACGACACGCGCGCCGGCGGCGGCGAGGCGGCGCCGCTGCTGCTCCGCAACACGGACCTGCCGCCCGACGTGGCGCCCGACCGGGCCTTCCGGCGCATGGTGGTGGCCATGTGCGTGCTCTTCCTCTTCATCGTCGAGGTGAGCGTCTTCATCATGGAGCCGCCGACGCAGCAGATCATGGAGGACATCATCTGCCGCGACCGCTACCCGGACCACGTGTTGCGCGTGCCGGGCGTCGAGGATGACCGCTGCAAGAGCACGTATGTGCAGCAGAAGCTGGCCATGGTGCGCTCGTGGAGCATGTCGGCCGAGATGGCCGTCCGTGAGTGCCTGACCCCGACGCTCGTGTGATGCCGTCGGCTGACCCTGCGCAGCGCTCGTCGTCCAGGTCCCGTACGGCATCGTGGCCGACAAGTACGGGCGCCGGACGGTGCTGTTCCTCGCCCTCTTCGGCTGCGTCCTCCAGACGGCGTGGCTCATGATTGTCTGTAAGTGACGCCCCAACGCACGATCCGCCATCGCGCTCCCGCATCTAACGGCGTCAGTGCTCTTCCCCAACGTCTTCTCCATCTGGGCCATGCTCTACGGCAGCATCGCCTACCTCATCGGCGGCGGCGGACAGATGGCCGGCGCCATGGTGTGGACCATCATCGCCGACGCCGTGCCCATCGCCGAGCGCACCGCCGTCTTCTACCAGCTGCACGCCATGACGCTCATCCTCGCCGTGCTCGTCAACCCGCTCGCTGCGCTGCTGCTCAGCATCGACCCCTGGATCGCCATGTGGCTCGGCTTCGGCATCCTCGTCGTCGGCGCCCTGTCGTCGCTGCTGGTCCCCGAGACGCTGCGCCTGCGCCAGATGGCCGACAGCAGGCGGAGGCGCGGGCGTAGCGTCGGCCGCGACGACGACGACGACGACGACGATGCCGTTGCCGCGGCCAAGAAGCGCAGCAGGGCCCAGCAGGCGTGGTTTGCGGTCAAGAACGACATGGGGCACATCTGGCGCTTCATCTTTGCGTCCAAGAGCATCATGATGCTCATCGCCGCCTACGGCCTGTTCTTCCCCATCAAGCTCAACTTCACCCTCAACATCCTGCAGTACATGGCCAAGCGCTTCCACTGGAAGTGGTCCACGGCCACGTACATATCCACCGTCAGCAACGTCGCCTCGGTCGTCGCCCTGCTGGTGATCCTGCCCGTGGCCTCGGTCGTCCTCGTCAGGCGCCTCGGCTACGACGTGCTGCGGCGCGACCTGCTGCTCAGCCGCGCGTCCGTCGTGCTCGTCGTGCTGGGCAGCTTCATGCTCGCCTTTGCGCCGACGCCGTGGCTGTTTGTGCTGTCGCTCGTCGTCACCAGCCTCGGCGCCGGGTTCTCGACGCTGTGCCGCGCGCTTCTCAACGCCGTCGTCGAGCCACACACGGTGGCGACGCTCAACACCACCATCTCGACCATGGAGACGCTCTTGGCCCTGGCCGGCGCGCCGGCGCTGGGCTGGCTGCTGAGCCGCGGCCTGGAGCTCGGCGGGCCGTGGCTCGGGCTGCCGTACCTGGTCACGGCCGGGTGCTCCGTCCTGGTTCTGCTGGCCGCCTTTGCGTTTAGAATCCCAAAGGGCTTCGCGCAGGCTCATGAAGCCGTTTCCGGTGTAGGGGCCTGAGGAAGCGGCGCAAGGCGTTGGTCACGAGAGGGCAATGATGGCGATATCCAAATGAATTTATTTTGTAAACAATACGAGTAGAATAAGCAGATGATGCGCTATGACGAAACAGGGGACAAGACGACTACCCGGTGCTTTTCAGAAGATGAGAATCATTGGTTCGACTGATGGTGTTCTTTGTTGAGCATGTGGTGAGAGTGAGTCGTCTTATCGATAAGCCGCAGCTGTCACCCCGCGTCGCCTCCAGCGCTCCACCAAAGCTCATCACGAACCTCCAACCTCCAACCTACTCCACGCCATCGCATCACGACACCGCAACCGATCGACTCGCGCCGCATCCCGGCTCTACCACTGCATCGGCACCTGCGCCGCGCGAACTGAACGTCATGTCCGACGACGAGGACTTCATGCAGGAGTCGGACGAGGAGCAGTAGTTGGCCTCGCCCGTGCTGGATGAGAACAATGCTAAGCGACCGGACAGGTACGACTTTGAGTACGAGGAAGACGACGACGACGACAGTGGAGACGTCGACATCGAGAACAAATACTACAACGCCAAGCAGCTCAAGCTGAGCGACCCCAACGATGCCATCGCCGAGTTCCTGGGCATTCCGCCACTCGAGCAGGAGAAGGGGGAATGGGGATTCAAGGGCTTGAAGCAGGCCATCAAGCTCGAGTTCAAGCAGGGGCACTTTGACAAGGTGACACTCCAGCCCCCTTGCCCGCGCCATCATCTGTCGCTGACCATGACCACCGCAGGCCGCCGACCACTTTGCCGAGCTCCTCACGTACGTCAAGGCGGCCGTCACGCGCAACTACTCGGAAAAGTCCATCAACAACATGCTCGACTTCATCGAAAAGGGCGCGGACCGCCCCGAGGCCGTGCAGAGCATGGAGAAGTTCTACTCGCTCACGCTCCAAAGCTTCCAGAGCACCAACAACGAGCGGCTGTGGCTCAAGACCAACCTCAAGCTGGCCAAGCTGCTGCTGGACCGGAAAGAGTACGTCGCGGTGGTCAAGAAACTACGGGAGCTGCACAAGGCGTGCCAGCGTCCGGACGGCTCCGACGACCCCAGCAAGGGCACCTACTCGCTCGAGATCTACGCCCTAGAGATCCAGATGCTGGCCGAGACTAGGAACAACAAGCAGCTCAAGGCTCTGTACCGGCGGGCGCTCAAGGTCAAGTCGGCGGTGCCGCACCCGCGCATCATGGGCATCATCCGCGAGTGCGGCGGCAAGATGCACATGAGCGAGGAGAACTGGAACGAGGCGCAGAGCGACTTCTTCGAGTCGTTCCGCAACTACGACGAGGCGGGCTCGCTGCAGCGCATCCAGGTGCTCAAGTACCTGCTCCTCAGCACCATGCTGATGAAGTCCAACATCAACCCGTTCGACTCGCAGGAGACGAAGCCGTACAAGACGGACCCTCGCATCTCGGCCATGACGGAGCTCGTCGACGCCTACCAACGGGACGACGTGCACGCGTACGAAAAGGTGCTGCAGGGGAACCGGGACATGCTGGCCGACCCCTTCATCGCCGAGAACATTGACGAGGTGACGCGCAACATGCGGACAAAGGGGGTGGTCAAGCTCATCGCGCCGTACACGCGCATGAAGCTGTCATGGATAGCCAAGCAGCTCAAGATCTCCGAGCCCGAGGTGCAGGACATCATCGGCTTCCTAATTGTCGACGGCAAGATCAACGGGACGGTGAACCAGCAGGAGGGCGTGCTGGAGATTGCGTCGGACGCCGACGCGGAGCGCATAGTGGCCATGCGCAGCCTGACCAAGTCGATATCGGAGCTGTTCGGCGTCGTCTTCAAGGACGGCGACGGCTTCCGCAACGTCGAGCAGGCGGCAGCAGACGACGCACCCATGGACGGCGTGCAGGGCGCGACGCACAGGAAAGCGGCGCGGATGCAGATGCAGGCCCATCACCAGCGGGCGCGGAAGGGCAAGGGCACGGGTCTGCCCTCGTGGGCCTAGTAGGCTCAGGGTTACTCGGCGAGCGAGGCAAGGAGGCACCTCGCCGTTGGCGCGTTGGCGTCGTGGCGGTGGCGGCCAACGGTTTGCATGTACATATCTGCCGGTTCCACAGGGGTGAAACCACGAGGCGGCGACGACGGTGCGCGTCGGCGTCGGCGACTGGTGGCAGTCCCCGGGCGGTACGGGCTGGAGAGGTCAAGGACGGCGGCGGGGCGAGTTCGGATGGCGGCGTGATGCGGCGACATGAATGACACGGACATGACACGGATAACGATGACGACGAGGAGCCGGACGGCCCAAGACTACCCATGTAGCTGGTGGACGAGTCGGGGCCGGGGCTCCCAGGCCCGACGAGGGGAGGCAGTCGTCTACCGAGAGCACAGCATAGACTCCTAAATACAGCATGCAGACATGGATCGATTACCGGCAGCAAACGGTCCTCGTCTGTCGAGGGGCGGGCGTCGAGGCTCGACGTCGAATGTCGCCTGCAGCAGCGTTATACTGCAGGTAATATCTGTAGAGATGCGGGGAGGCGCTGCAAGAAAGACGGGGCACGGGACAGGGTCGCCGTCACACGGCAACCGGCGGAGGAAGCGAGTGAAACGGTGGACGAGAACGAGACGGGCGGGAGGAGAAGGGGAGGAGAGGGCGAGACAGGAGGCCGGACGCTGCCCGCGCTTTTGTGGGTAGCCGTCGAGAAGGGAGTCGTCAGACGGTGCAGCGTGTAGCCGATGGGAGCGGATACGGGGGCTCATGAGAGGAGGCGCCTTGCCGAGTCGCGGCCCTCTCTGGCCACGGCTCCCTGGCGACACGACGACGGGCTCGCCACGGTTGCGACTGGGTGTGCGGCGACGCGGCCAGTCGAGGGACGGCCAGCTCTGGGCGGGTGAAACGGGCAGCTTCACAGCTTCACACACGGGGGCCGGAGGGCCTGCGCCTACCCGGGCATCGCGTGCGACTCGACCGAGCGAGGGCGGACGGGGGCACAGGCGTCGAGGCGGGGAGGGGAGCAAAGGCGAGATAAGACGCCGCCGGGCCGCTGGAGGGGAGGGCTCGGTTCGATATCACGGCGGTGGGACAGGCAGGCGGGCGGACGACGGGTGGATCTGGCGAGAGCTTCCCTGTTTGCAGGCCGCCGTCAGGGTCGTGGGGGATGGGGGGGGAGGCAGCTGGAAGGGGGTTGCCGAGGGCCGCGCAGATACGAAGATACGCGGTGGTTCGGTCGTCCTGACGGGCGGCCGCGGCGAGCTTGCCTCTGCAGCACGGCCAGCCGCCTGTCGCGAGCTCGCCTCGACGCCGTCGTCTTGCAGCAGCAGCAGCAGCAGCAGCAGCAGCAGCAGCGGCGGCGGCGATGATGCGCAAGCGGAGGGGGGAAAAGAGGGCTGCTGCACGCACCGTCCGGAGCAGGCCCCGGCGCGCGGCGGCCAATGGCGTGCGGGGGGCAGCGGCGTGGTGCGACGAGCGGCGGTCCGCGGAGGGCGTTGCATGTGCGGGATGGATCATGGCGGGATGGATGAGGGACGGGATGGCTGAGGGACGGGATGGCTGAGGGACGGGCTCGGTGTGGGTTTGCGATGGTCGCATGCAAACGGTGCGGGCTGCTGGCACTTGTGGTGGCAGCATACTCGTACGCGTATGGGGAGGGCCGAGAGAGGCGGTGCTGGTGGGTGACGGATGGCTGCGCGGCGTGACGCCGTGAGCGTGCTGGCGGTCATGGCGGCGATCTGTGATGGCGGCGATCTGTGATGGCGGCGGTCTGTGATGGCGGCGGTCTGTGATGGCGGCGGTCTGTGATGGCGGCGGTCTGTGACGGACGTCCAGGTGAGGCGTCGGTGGACAGACAGGTCGCCGTCGCGAGTGGCCCCGAGGAAACGCCTCCGCAGACGCAGACAGCTGGAGACGTGGACCGGCCGGTTACACGAGCGGCGAGCGGGTGGAGCGCGGGCGTCGACGGCCGCCTGCAGCTGTTGGCTGCGGATGCTGCTGCTGCTGGTGATGCTGCTGCTGGATGCTGCTGCTGGATGCTGCTGCTGCTGGATGCTGCTGCTGCTGCTGCTGCTGCTGCTGCTGCTGGACGCCCTGTTTGCCAGGCCGCGCCCGCGCTCGCACAAGATCGATCGCTCGCTGCCCCCAGGGCCCGTCGAGACGGCTCGCCGACCTGCTGGGCGTCCCCTAACCCACGCGCGCCGTCGACGGCTGCCCGCGGCGCTGGCTGGCTGGCTGGCTGGCTGGCTGGCTGGCCGATGTCTCGTCTGATGCATCGTCGGTGGTGGTGGCGGCCAACGGCGTGCGTCGCCTGGACGGGGTCTCGCATTGGGCCGTTTGCAGCGCCGTTCTTCCACGTCTGCTGCTGCTGCTGCCGCTGTCTGTCTGTCTGTCTGTCTGTCTGTCTGTCTGTCTGTCTGTCTGTCTGTCTGTCTGCCCGTCCGTCTCCCAGAGGCGGCCGCCCGCGACGGCGCATCCGCCGGGGCCCGCGCTGCGGCATCCGCATCCACTGCGTGCGCGGCAGTTGGGCGCGGTGGCGGCGCGACGATGCACCTCTGGAAGCGATGATACAATGGTCCGTCTGCACTGCTGCCGCCGGGTCGCTGCGCTCGCCCGTGCTGATATGGCGCCGCGTCTGCTGTCTGGCTGCCCGGTTCCTCGTCGTCCCTCGTCCCCTCGCCTCTGCTCTGCTCTGCTCGCTCTGCCTGCTCTGCCTGCGCTGCCGCTGCCCGTGAGCGACCAGCCGTCCGTCGACAGCCGCCCCTTGCGCCCGCGATCGAGGCGCCCTGCAGCGACGTCGCCATCGCCGTCCACAGACTCTTCACCACCACCTGGCGGGTTAGTGCCGCGTTGGGGCCGACGCGGGCTCTGCTAACGCAGCACAGCGCCATCTCTGGGGAACGACCACAGCCGAGCTCGCTAATCGAACGGCCCGCCCCCCGAGCTCCCTCCCTCCCTCCCTCCCTCCAGGCCATTTATCCTCGTGCCCCACCGCTGCCCGCCGCCGCTAACAGCCATCTGTTCTGGCCATCCCGTCTCCTACTCAGTCACCTCACCTCCGCTCCAGCAGTCGGCGACGCGCAGCACCGAGGCATGTTCCAGCCTCATCCCACGCCATTCGCGTCCCCGTGCTTTGCCCCGGAGCCGCCCTCGTATGGCGTAGACGTCGCGTTCGGCCTCGGGATCCCGCCGCCGCCGCCCGCCGGGGGAGGCGGAGGAGGCGCAACGGCCGCCGCAGCTGGCGGTGGACCTGCTGGGCTGGGCCTGCGATACGGCAACAGCGCCAGCAGCTCCAGCAGCGCCAGCAGCTCGCCCGCGCGACAACAACGACGCCGGCAGCAGCAACCGCCGCCGCCACCGCAACCGCAAATACCACCGCACTTTGCCCATCACCTCCATCACCACCACTTCCAGCATCCCCAGCACCCCCAGCATCCCCAGCATCACCACCCCCGGCATCCGCAGCACCCGCCGCACCAGCAGCACCACTACGCCCCGCTCGCCGCCGCCATGGACGAGCACGGCAGCCACGACATGGCCGCCCAGCAGGAGGCGGCCAAGGACTACCAGCCCGTCCTCGAGGTGAGTGAGCCGCGTGCCCTCTGCCGACACGCCCGACGCCGTCGCGAGACGCGCCATTCGGCGACGCCCGACCGGTGGCTCCTTGCTCCGCGCCGCATGGCCGTGCCGCCGCCGCCCGCGAGCCCGCAGCGCTGACGCGAGATCCTGAATAGGGCCCCCTCGTCGGCGACAAGACGCCCAGCGACGCCATCGCCCACGAGTACGCCAAGGCCGACCCCGTCTACGTCGACAAGACCGCCGTGAGTGCGCCCTCCTCCTCGAGGCCGCTCGCGCCGCCGCCGCTGACCCTGCCGCCCAGGCCCTCCCCCAGACGTATTCGCACTACCGGCCAATCCAGGGCGACGGCAACTGTGGCTGGCGAGGTGCGTATACGCTCCTGGACCACCCCCCCCC